>JBAMJV010003253.1:0-174917 GCA_037951105.1 Echinarachnius parma
ATTAGAGTTGATCATGTCTGATAAGCGATATGTAGCCACAGGCGATGGCGTGGTGTGGCACAACAATTATTGGGGGCACACCTTAGGCTAATGTTTTCTTATTTTTGTTTTCCACAAAATTCCCCCACTATGTTTCTGTATTATTTGTTAACACTTGTTATTGGCGCGCACGTGCAACCCCCCTCCCCCCCCCCCCCTCCCCGTGCTGCATCACTCAGTAGCTGCTGTTGTTATATTAATACTGATAATAATATAACACAGTATTTTGGCAATGTCAATCTAGTATAATATTCTAAAGCTGAATCTTATCAAATATGACTTATATATATGTTGCGCAAGTTGGAGAGTAAATTATCCCACAACAATATTGCACAAACGATACAAGTGTTTACTACTGCTGTAAACTGTTCATGAATACGATTCTGATGTTTAGTTTCCTACAAAAAGCTTAGTTGTAATAATATGTTCAGACACCTTCTCCTTCTTCTTCTTGAATTCCTCCAGCCTGGAGTTGCATGCCAAAAAGTCAGAAAGGTATCTATAGGCATCCACAGAACAGTCTTCAAAAGTTAAAGGGGTAGTTCAGTTTTGGGTATAGAGGGTATAGAGGGCGACTGCACGAAATAAATTGTTTTTGAGATAATGAAAACTAAGTGTAAAATTTGAAATGAGATATATTTGCAATGACATAGTAAACTTTATTTGATCAGAAATCGGTTCAGAAACGGCTGAAATATCAATAATATATCCGATTCGGAATAAATCTGGGGCCCAGATTTATTCGATGATATTTTTTTAAAAAATGTTTAAATGCTTGCACTTTTTCAGAAAAGTTTTCTAGGTTTGAAACCAAATGTTTTTTTTGAGAGCGCCCATTTGTGTTTTAATTGCTCTTTTTTAAAATTATGAAACAGGCTTTTTACTAGCGTCTTTGTAATTTTCTTATACTTTCATTCCATTGCGTTCGTGTATACTAACTGTTGTATGAGACTTCTTCTTTATTATGCACTTTTTGTCATGTCATCTGCGGTTTACGTCTATGAATTGTATGCGATTGCCGTAATTTGACTATTTTCATTGATTCCTCTTCCTCTTTCGCTCTTCTTTCAGATCAGAGTAAATGTGACGTCATATGGACCAAATCATGTAATATCCTTGTGTAAACTGCCGATGCCGTGATGGATGATTGCATTGATGATTGACAAGCGTTTTGGTTGTTTAGTGAATACGTTTTGTTATCATGTATTTATTCTGGTTCTCTTCGTATCCATATTTGGCTGTTAAATAATTTATGTTTGTTTCAATCGTTTTAGTGTTAGAAAGGATAAACAATATATTATATATTAGGACAATGTTGTCTAACAGAAGATAACAAAAGCAATAAAATACGACAGCATAGGCGTACCAGGGGGAGGAGGTTTGGGAGGTGTCAGACCCCGCCCCCCCCCCCCCCCCCCATCGCCAGTATACCATTAAAAACATGTGTGCAATAGACTGATAAATCGGGAGGATTGCCCCTGTCAGCCCTGCTGGAAAGAACACACTCATCCATAGGGTGAACGCAGTATGAACACACTGTGTTTCACAGTGTGGACCACAATGTTCAATTCTAGCGTTTTCACAGTGTGCAAGCCAACTCACACTGTGAACACACTGTGAGCACACTGTGAAATTGCACACTCTAATATGAACGCAGACAATACCACACTGTGCCGATAGTGCCTCACAGTGTGTTCA
Organism: Echinarachnius parma; assembly: GCA_037951105.1. Classification (NCBI taxonomy): domain Eukaryota; kingdom Metazoa; phylum Echinodermata; class Echinoidea; order Clypeasteroida; family Echinarachniidae; genus Echinarachnius; species Echinarachnius parma. The sequence goes on from JBAMJV010003253.1 coordinate 1,738, forward strand.
CAGTGTGGGTTGGCATTCCAGGTAGAAGGGGAGGCGTTGATATAATTATTAAATAGTAACTTTGTTCACATGTGCAAAAAGTAGTGAATAATAGTTAAACAAATGTTTATTGTTGTGATCTCATATGCCCACTGTGTGATAATGTCACGTCGAATCATTGATAATAATTATTATGGCCAAGTTATGAGTGAAAATGGAGAGTGATATTTACTGATTTATTGCCCTGACTTTATACACAGTTACATGATTGCATAATTTTCCAGTGGAGAAGTAACTCTTAACGTACCAGGGATGTTAAAGGGACTTAGTAACATTGTCCAAATCTTCAAAATACAATTGGAATTCTAGCGGTTCCCTCATACCTAGTTGTATTCGTATTGACAATAAAATCAAGGGATATGTTTCGGTTTTTAAATTTCCCTTTCGTTAAAAAGATATTTACGATTGAAGTGTTCAGATGTTAAATAATCCAACGGGTTGGGAAAACAGTGTACAAAGTAAGTGCGATGTGTTTGCGAATATCACTTTGCATTTGTGCTCATTACTGGGCCATATAATGTTTATTTGACTTGATTTTGTACACAATACCCTGTGGACATATCGGATAACAATATACATGGTATCAGCCATTCATCACTTTTTGCTCATGTTAACAAAGTTACTAGATCTATGACATTTATTTTTTATTGTAACTCGCAAAAATGCGAGCTTGGCACTGAAGGAGTTCAATATCCGCACACTTGAATCGTTCGTTGGTACGCGCTTATGACGTTTCATACGGTACCATTTGGAAAAACATGGCAGGCTCCAGTGGTCAGTCAAAACATTTGATAGCGTTTTCAAAAACATTTGTTATTATACAAATGATGCACAGGCACGAGTGGATCGGTAAGAATTAGATGCACGAGTTTAACTTTGCAATGGTTTTAGACCATTCCAAAGTTAAAAGGGTGCATACAATTCTTACCGATCCACGACATATGCCTGTGCAGCATTTGTTTTATAAAATGAGCGCAAAAAAAAAAAAAAAATCAGGCTAAAGTGAGCATGCATCAGAATTAGAAAATTCTATACAAACAAATTTAAATACAGGACTTCATACTTTAGCCTTGTTTCTAGATATAGAAAAGGCGTATGATAAATTATGGATTGAAGGATTGATGTTTAAATTAGCACAAATTGGAATAAGAGGAAAAATGTATACTTTTTTAGAAAATTATCTTGAAAATCGCACCTTTCAGGTAAAAGTGGGACAAATAAAGTCACAAATATATGAACAATGTAATGGGCTTCCACAGGGAAGTGCTTTAAGCCCGCTGTTATTTAAAGGGCAATGAAACCCAAGCAAAATGTTGCTTTCATAGTCTTGAAGAGATTAAGAAGAATAATCTCTGAAAGTTAGAGCATAATCGGGTAAGAAACAAGAAAACTTCGGCTCTTTGAAGATGTCCATTTATTCCTATGGGGAACTCAAATTGGTAACGCACTCTGATAAGTGTGTGGACAACTCCCCATATGTTTTGTACACAAATGTTCCCATTTTTACAGTTTTCTTCATAATCACATTTTCCCATTCCCCCTACTCATGATATGTTATGTATAAAAGCATTCTACAAAACATATGTTGAACTCGAACGAAGGGTAAACATACATTTTGAGAAAATTGAACAAAACTAAAATTTTGTGTACAAAATGTATGGGGAGTTGTCCACAACTTTGCCAGAGCGCGTTGCCAATTTGAGTCACTCGAAGAAATACATAGCTCTTTTCAAAGAGCCATAGTTTTCTTATTTCTTGACCGATTGTGCTCAAATTTTCAGGGACTATTCATTATATTTAGCGTCTTATAGTGCATACAACAATTTGTCTGGATTTCATTGTCCTTTAATAGTATGATGAAAGATATCCCTGTCGTCCCCGGAATACAAATATCTTTGTATGCAGATGACTGCGCTGTTTGGATTTCAGGGATGAATTTATTTGATATGACAGAACAACTACAGAATTATATTGGAATATTACAAAATTGGTTCCATAAATGGAGATTTAAGTTATCAGTACACAAAACAGTTCCTGTCTTGTTTACTAGAAGTATACATTTAGAATATCCTATTTTGAAAATAAATGATGAAGATTTAATGTTTAAAGAAAGTCAACGATTTTTAGGAATTATATTTGATAAACACCTTACTTGGCAAAAACATATTGAGAATATAGTACTAAGATGTAAAAGGAAATTAAATATACTTAGAACTTTAACAAAAACGGAATGGGGAAGCTCATCGAAATCTCTCTTAATGGTATACAGAGCAATGATACGACCTCTTTTGGATTATGGATGTGAGGAATATAATAGCGCCTCTGACACGGTCAAAAAACCTCTTAACTCAATTCAATTTCAAGCACTTCGGATATGTGCCGGTGCACTCCCTTCAACGCCATTAGCATCTTTGCAAGTCCAAATGGGAGAAATGCCTCTGGACATTAGAAGAAATTTTATGACAGAAAAATATAAATTTAGTTTGCAGAGACACTTAGATCACCCATTGTTAAAAGTTTTTCGGCCAGATTGGCAAGTGAAATTAATTATGAAATGTAAAGCAGGAAACAGACCTTTTGCATGCAGAATAAGTGATATCGATAGTGTCTCTGTTGAACCTTTTTTGTCATCTCCACTACCTCCGTGGCTTCTTAGCCCAGCACATAATCTATTGAATTGAGTCAAGAATTCACAAAGGATAATAACCCAGCCTACCTTCAACAAAAAAGTATTGAATTAATTCAAAAGAAATGGTCAGCACAATTGCACATATTCACGGATGGTTCAAAGGCACCCGGTTCAGGGAGATGCTCAGCGGCTTTTTATGTACCGGCCTTTTCATACTCACAGTCGAAAAGTCGAAACAGATTTTACATCATCATATAGAGCAGAATTGGCAGCAATCGCTTTAGCTCTGGATTGGTTACAGTCTGTTGAAGTGTATGTTGGAGTGGTAATCTTTTCAGATTCTTTGAGCTCACTCATGGCGTTACAAAATAATAAAATTTCAGAATCATTTGTATTAGAGATTGTGAGTATTCTTACAAATTTAGATAAGACAGGTACAGATATCTTTTTTGAATGGATACCGAGTCACTGCGGAGTAAATGGAAATGAAACGGTGGATTATTATGCAAAACAAGCATTATATAAAGATATTGAAATATGTAATGGTCTTGCTCTTTCAGAATTAAAGACAATTTTAAATGAACGAGCCGTAAATACATGGCAACGTCGATGGGAAGATTCTAATTATTTTTTAAAAGAAATACAGCCATTTGTTAAACAACAGGTTTTGTGTAATTTAAATAGACAATCTGAAAAGATTTTCAGAAGACTACGTTTGGGAATTTTAGGCCTTCATTTTGATTTATATAAACTTGGGATTCACCCCACAGGAAAATGTGATTTTTGCTCTTCGTTAGAAACGGTCACTCATTATTTTATGGAGTGTCGTAGATATTTGATTGAACGAGCAATGATGTTCGTTGAAATTAATATTTTTGAAAATGATATGAAAATGATTCTTAAATCCACAGATATAAATGTTCAAGCGGCTATTGTCCGTTTTGTACAAAGGACAAAACGATTCGCTATACAGCAAACTTTCGTGTAAGCATAATATTAGTTTTATGTTTCTGTAAAATATTATAATATATACACTATAATGGTCTGTTTGTCTTTGGTTCGTTTTCTGTCATACCAATTTACTATTATTATTATTATTATTATTATTTTTGCACCCACTGCACTGCACGTTATTTAGTGTGAGCCCACAATGCTTTGCTTGATAAAAACCTGACTTGGATGAGGCCGAGAGCATATAAGTGTGCGATCGCGCTACATTTTGTTTTTGTTTCCTTGTGTAAGGCTAACGCCCCCCTCTCTATGCCAGAGTGACCTAGGTGTATGTCGCCTTCTCTGATCCTCGACAGTATTATGCGAGTGAACAGAGGGGTGCGTACCCCGAAAGCCTAAGAAACGTACTTTGAGGGCTGGTAAGACGGCATCATGTGACAGGGGAGGGATCAGTGTTGCTAATTACATTTGGACAGTGGTGCGATCGCCCAATTGTATGTATTCTCAAGCCATGGAGACCTATTTAGGATATCTAGATGTAGCTCCTGGCCATGCCTCGATAATTCTTTTATGCCTTGAAGATTTGTCAAAAAAACACAAAAACCCTATTATTTATATTATGTGTGAAAAAAAAAGAGAAAATAGACAAAATAAATGCATACTTGTATATATAAATATTGATGATATAAATACATTGAAATTTAATTTTAAATAAAAAAATGTATGGTAGTTGGCGACAATAGTCAGCATTGACTAATCGCCATAAAAATTAAATAACAACAACAACATCAGTAAAAACCTTTACACACTAATTGACCAATCAGAATGCAGGGATTCTTCTACCCATTTTATAATTCCATTATAAGTGATAGCGACGAGGAAATAAAGTAAAGTTGCAATTAAGTGCAAGTCAGATCGTGACTTTGAATTGAATGGAACAATAATTTAAATAGTTGATCATGAATTGAACAAGATTTTATTTTTAACAAAAGTTACAAACATTTTCAAGCAAAATAGTCGATAAACATCAAGATCATTACATAAAAAAGCATCAATAAGATAATATAATATGTACATGTCATTACTCATTGAAGAAGGTTAATGAAGTTCCTGGAAAAGGATCTAAGGGGTTTTCAGACCCATAGGCCCGGATTCACAAAGGAGGTTTGTAGGAGCTTTGTACAAACCATGGTTCACATCTATGGAGTGCTTCTCGTATACAAGTAAAACAATTCATAATTTCTAATGATATGACTGTTAGTGCTTGCTAACCAGCAAATTTCACCATGTGAGAAGACAAACATTTATTTGGCATGTTTGGTGCATTTTGTAAATGCGTACCATCAACATTGTTAAAGGGAGAGATCCACTTTTGCAAGCCAAAATTCAAAAGTTGCGAGGTTATTGTCTTATATGAAAGGAAATGTCATTTAATAGCATGCCTGAAAAAATTAGGGCTTAAATCTTTTTTTCGTGGAGTTATAGACCTAAAACTGAATAAACTGAGGGACGTCGGTTAATTAGGTACATACGTATTTTCGGCCGGTGAGTAAATTCGTACATAGATTTCACGGAGTGCCAGATTGGTATGCATGACCCCTACGTGACCCGCGCTAGCTACGTGACCCGCGCATATGTACTAATGTGTGAGCGTTTACCAAGAAAAATACCCAAACATCGCTTAAACTGACTACATGTAATTATATATTCTTTCTTTTTGAGATCTTTTTCCGTGACATACGTTAAAAAATGTCGGCTTCACAATACCTTTACGAGAATTAGTACTATATTGTTGTAATATTATGCTAAATCAGTTGAACTCCTTTATTGACCGATATATAGTTTAAATGGAGGGACGCATTCGTTTTTCATTCGTAGAATCCAAATTAGAGGGCTGTTCGCTCTGATTTTTTTTTTTGCGTGTTACATTGATCCCCATCCGTCAACTGAAAGCTATTCAGACGTTTTGTAAAAGTGGACCTGTCCCTTTAACAAGTAAGGAGTTTACATTCTTTCTCCATCAGTGTACAAATGGCACTCCATAGATGTAGACCATGGATAAACCATGGTTTGTACAAACCTCCTACAAACCTGCTTTGTGAATCCGGGCCATATAATTCGATTGGAGTATTTTCAAATCTGTGTGACGTCAACAAAGTACTGATTACTGATTGGACAAGGCAAATATTCATTGTAATACATACAGATTCATATTACACTCATTAATGGAACTTATAAGGGGTTTCTGGACCTAAGAAATATAATTTGGGGTGTCTGGACGTAAACAACACATAAACATACTGTTTCTGAAAGGACATGACCAAAATGCAATGTAAGACATAAATAGATTCATATTACACTGACTAGGGGAACTTTTCAGGGGTTTCTGGACCTAAGAAACACAATTGGAGCATTTTCAAATTTCTCTCTATAAAAGTGTCCGACATCAACTATTCTTAGTCCACTATTTTCATATTTACAAACAACTTGTTTTCTGTGTATTATAATAATCTATATCTATTTTCCCTATTCTAAATTATGTACATTTCATTATAAAAACCTGTTTTACCTCTATTATACTGATATAGTAAAATCAGATACCAACAATACACTATAAAGAATTCATATTCTTATGTATTGTATCGTTTTTAATTTGTTATGTGTTTTATTGTTTTATTATTTTGTTCGTTTATATTTTGTTTTAAACTTTCAAAAATAACATTGAATGCCATTTGCAGAATGCAAAATACAAATTGTATAACGTTTTAAATAGTCTGAACATTTCAATGCGTTTTTGTACATAACTGAACGTACAAGTTCATGTTGTTTGTATGACACGTGACGTAAAATGAGACGTGACACATTAACCGTATATATTATGCATTCAAAAGATGCACATTACTCTACAGAACACGGATCTGAAGCAATGTGATGATATCATATTGCTTGTTAGTGTAATTGTGGACTTACAGTAGCTAGATCGCGAGGTTTCCCACCTAGGTTGTGATCCTAGAAGGTCCTAAAAGACATTTCTGGTGCACAACCTTTTATAACATTCCATGTATGATATCCTAAAAAGGGGGGGGGGGGGGGGGGGGGGTGTTGCTCCCTGGGTATACAGTACAAATGTGTACCGATATGTGCCTAATACAAATCGATGGACGTGGGGTGGAAAAGCGCCTGCACATGCAGTGTAGCAAATTCTAGCCAAAAAAATAGCATCAATGGAAAGCTTAGGTTTGGGTGGACATTGTGAAATTAACACCGCTGCGGGAATCGGCTGGAATCCTAACAAACATGCTACTTTTATAAAAACATTGATTTTATTTCCTTTTTTGTGAAATTTAGTGCTCATTTCTGCCAAAATGAAGCTTTTATGAATTTGGTTATTGTATTTTCTTATGGGTTACTAATAGGCAAGAACTGCATGCAGTATCAAGTTGATTACATTTTCCATCATAAATTCTTAACGCCTTTTGTAAAGTTGCCTCTTTTATCATTTTAGGAGCAACATTCGGATTTTCCCATGCTCACAGGGGTATATGACACTTTTAAAACTCGCTTGATATTACAATATGGGTGGGAAAATATTCTTTAGAATGTTTTCTTCCCCAAACGAATGAAAAGATTTGAAAATTTTACATTCGCTAATTTTGAATTTTGGCACACTTTGAGGCGATTCTGGCGTAGCGACGCGTCGCTACGCCACTGATTAGATTATAGGATGTGTGGCCTATATACAATGTTTCGTTTATGAATCAATAGTACTGCTAAATATAAATACGTGTATAAACATATAAACAAACATATCGAGAACATTTAAATCAAACATAATATGAACACCACTATATACCTTGGCAAAATATTATATACAATTGAATGTACAGAACTGTTTATGACATCTAAATAACTTGTTGGCTATACGTTCAGTTTTTTGGCCCTTAGCAACTCGTAGTTTTAATAAATATTAGTATTACAAAAGCACTAAATTTTATCAAGATTCAATTCGGCACTGAAAGGGATAAAATACACTCCTCTCAATACATATTATAATACGTTTGATACATATAACTGTACGTAACCTAAACAAACATTTGTATACATTACATAAGTATATGCAATAAATGCGACCACCGATTAGTGCCTCGTCCACCTGTATTTGTATTTGCATTTTTTTTTTTACTTTGGTGTTCATATCAGACCCTGATTTCAGTAGACCTCATGTATGTATATTACAAGTATTAAATCACATTTGCGCGTGAGCGCTGTTTACCGACCATTTCTTGGTTGACGTACTTGTCGTTGTCATGATTGTCCTGAGCAAGTCGGCTAGATTCGGAACCGAATTGAACGGGAGTGGGTGGCTCTGGGATCACTCTCTCGCCCGACCCGCCAGGCTGAGATTTGTCGGAGCTGTTAGAGTTTTGGTTGGTTAAAGCAGCTGCTGGTGAAACGGATAAAGATGAGAGATCTGCATACTCGTAGATGGGAGGCGAATCTATCTCGGTCGGCTCATCGAGGCGAGCGCGCTGGTCCAATGGTTCTCCGAGGCGAGCGCGCGGGACCAAGGTGTCGATGTAAGTGTATTCGTGATCCGCGTCTTGCGCTCCAGTGTCTCGACCTGGCGCGTATCGGCTAGAAGGAACTTGGTCTGTTAAACTCTTGCTGTTTTCCTCACCTTGATGAATAGGAGAGCACGCTTGCTGTATGTGCGTGGCCTTATCGGGCAGAACTTGTTGACCGGTTTGTCTAGCCTTTGCTAGTGGGACTAGATAATCGTCGTCTTGTGTTGTGCCCCTCGTCTCATCAACCTGACTATCTTCGTCGGCGTCCCTCACGAAACATTGATTGACGTGGCTAGTGGTCGCTGTGTTAGTAGGAATTTTGGTGCCGTGTGAGACTGGAACTGGCTGATCGGATTGCTGCAGATGCTGCGGCAGGATCACTGTTTCGGTTGGAGGGGAAAAAGACGCACCTGCTGTCTTGGTGGTTGTATTATCTGGCTTCTTTTTCCTCCGAATTGCACTGTTTGTTATGGAAAGAAAAGATGGTCGATGAGAAATCTAAAACTTTTTAGATTTTAATCGCAGTTTGTATCACCTTTAAATTGGAAAGAAAAATGTTTACTTTACCTGTTATGTTTTGCCCACTACACTTAATATTTCAAGAACATCCTAGTGGTGCATAGGGGTAAATAAAAACAATTGTTCACACAAGTATTAATCAGTCTTTGAGGTGTCGAATTACAATTGTCTCTGGGTTATTGTGTTACATGTATGCACACATTTGGTCCAAAATGACTATTATCCCATGGATAGTTTATCAAAGTAGCCAAATAATTTGACTAGATTTTAAGTCTGCAATCATCTTAGCACTTTATATACGGGAACCGGATATCCCTGGTACCCGTGAGGTCTCTTCACAGACCGGAACCGATCTTTGCCCGGTCCCTACCAAAATATGTTTTTGTTTGCTTAAGATTTTTTTTTTTTTATAGCAACGAAACTGACTAAGACCGGAACATTGAATTGTTAATGTGTTTTCTTTTGTTCCCCTTTCAAACCGATTAGTATTATATTATTTCAATGTTAGTCGTGCTTTTTGCAACTGTTAAGGAAATGCTAAAACATTGAATACATTCATGTAGGTAAAATATAAAACTCGAAAGTCGTCAGTTGCACATAGGTATAGTTATCATGAGTTGGTAAAGGGGGAAAGTACAGTTCTGGTCAGACTGGATATTAGTAACTGAATATTGGTCGTTATCATTTAAAATACTTTATCCTCATGGTGATGGCTGGTTCTCTACCAGAGTGAGGGGATAGGCTCCCTCTACCTCCTAGCTGTCTTACTAGTACTTGTATCACATACAAGTACCCTTTTCACTCCTGTTTCCTTCTCTTCTTTGTCTCCTTTTCGATGAGATCCTCGCCAGCTAGTTAAGTCCAGCATGCCCCTAGGTAGTTTAGAGGCGCCTGCCCCCAGGAAAGGTCAAGACATCACCGATGTCAACATGTGGGTACATACACACATATCTCCTTGTTGACGGGAAAGGCGTATCCTTACATTTCGGTGAGGGTGCTGACTTGGGTCTCTGATTTCCTTAAGCTGCTTCTTCAGCCCTCCTCTCAGGGCCTTAATATTCCTTGATTTATCCAAGTTCCTTGATCCAAAATTACCATTCTTGGTGAGAGACATGGGTGGTAAAGTCTTTGGAGAAAAGGGGAATGACTGGTTTCCTGTCAGAATGAACATCAAGATGACTACAAAGGCACTAGAATATCAGCCAACCAGGGCCGAGCTATGGCTTATAGCCTCCACCAACACGCCCTGCCAGCGCGGTGTGAGTAGGCAAGTTACCTTCACCAATTATGGAGACAAACCAGAGAAGAGGTCGCAATGCCCAAGACCCAAATTGGCCCTAACTCTGCACACAGAGCTAGGAAGAAGGATGCGAAGGTTTCCCGTGGCAGATGGCCAGTTAATGATAGAGGGATGACTTAACAGCACAAAATGGCATTGCTTGGCAGAGAATAGCTCAAGATAGAAATGGAAAATTGGTGAAGAGGCCTTCCTCCTGCAGTGGAGTGAAGTAGGCTGAATAAGAAGATCCTCATGAAAAATGTATTTCTTAAAGCGCCCTCTGAACAAACAATTAACTATACATTTAACATAATGATGTGCGATACTTACATGAAAGCAATAACAAAACAGAATGGATGTAATACTTATATCAATATAAAATCGTTAATGGATATTATATTATCGAGATTATACATACCAAATAATGACACCAATCATAAAGATGATTATGCAGACAGCTGCGGTAGAAAGACCAATCGTTAGATTCACTGCGGATACGAATGTTAATTGATAATATGGTTTAGTCCTGTTAACTTAACTTGAATGCATCAAGCTCACTCACTTCTCTAATGGTTCGTTCATGCATTGTTGTTTTCTTCTAACTAATATTATAAGTAAGAAGAAAACCAGGCATAAAATATAGGCCTTCGATAAATTACTGATTTTTGTGTGCACGTGGTGAAATGCCATCCAGCCAGTGTACATGTATGTTAATAGAAGACACCAATACAATAATAAGTATCAAATGTTCAGCATATCTAAGCGCGAGCTTAAGTTGATTCTTGTAAAAGTTCTTTTTGGATGAAACTGTCCACATTATTATATATAGCAAGCCAAAATGCAAAAGTTGCAAGATGGTTGACTAAAAAAAGGAACATACCATTTATGTGCTATAGAGATGATTAAGACTTGAATTTTGTATTTTGGAATTAAAGGAAACGCGTATAATTGGATTGAATCATATCTAACGGAAATGAGACAGTTTGTAACAGTTATTGTATTAGTGAATGTGTGAATACTAGATCTGGAGTCCCACAGGGATCTATTCTAGGACCGTTGATATTTTGTATTTTTATGAATGATATTTGCTATTTGAAACTTCATTCTCATTCTAAAATGTCTCTTTATGCTGACGACACAGCTATGTTTAATAATGGTAAAACGATTAATGATGTACAGGTGGTCTTACAAGAGGATGTTTATTTAATATGTAAGTGGCTAGACCTTAATAATATGCATTTAGCCTACACCCACAAAAAACAAAAGTCATGGCTTTCGGTCATAGAACAAAATTGGTAAACGATGTTTTATTATTGAAGTATGAAAGTCTGCCTATAGAAAATATACATACTATTAAATACTTGGGTTTTATTTTTGACTCTGGCATGACTTGGAGAGAACATGTTTGTAATATTGTGGGCAAAACTTCTAGGGCAATAGGTTGTATTAGGAGAATCAAACAATTTCTTTCACCAAAGATACTAATGAATTTTTATTTTGCTTTGATTCTACCACATGTTGATTATTGTTGTACATCCTAGGGGAGTTCTGCTAAAATTCACAAAGATAAGATACAAAAACTTCAGAATAAGTATGCACGCGTAATTTTAAATGCTGATTATTATACACCTCAGTGTTCCATGTTACTTACCCTTGGTTGACAATCTGTGGAAGAGCGCAAAATATATCAATATTGTGCATTAGTTTATAAAATACAACATAATCTAGTATCAACTTATTCATAACCATTGATATGCAAGCGAAATGTAAATGATAAAACTCGTTATTCTGTAAAATGCCCCCTCTACTTACCACGCCCTAAGACTGAATATAAAAAGAAATTCTTTTACATATGTTGGAGCTAGCCTGTATAATACACTCCCTATAACAGTGCAGTCGTGCACATCCCTATACACGTAAACAAAAAAACAGTATAAAGCATTATATTGATTTGAATTTTATTTTATAATAGATGATATGTAACATGCTATATTATTATGCATGTATGATGTCTGTCTTGTATTCACTCTCCCCGTTATTTATGTTCGTTTTGAAATGTTATAATGTAATGTATATATGTTCATATTTTGTTGTTTATCAACATGCAAGTTAAACTGCAGGGCGCCTTTGTAAAGCAAATAAATAGATAAATAAATAAATAGATAAATAAATGGAAATAATAATTTACAAGGCATGTGTAAGAAACCTAAGTGCAATAAAAAGCGCCACTTTCAAGGTCAGGGCCCCGTTGCAGACAGAGTTGCAAGTCAGTCTAAATGGGAAAATCTGATTGGTTAAAATGTGCAAATGTTCTGACTTGCGCGTAATTTTTAAACATTTTTTGGCAATAATAATTGTGAAATGATAGTAAGCGTTTCACTTAAAACAAGATGTGCGGGGCAAGTAAATTATGACATTATTTAACTTTATTTTGTACATACTGGTCTGACTTTAAAGCATGAAGGTTTTTGTCTGTTTCATGTGTCCCCTGAAATTCTACCCAAAAGAAATGACATGTTAAAGACTGCCCAACCGTTTGACCAAGGGTGACATCAAGTTTAAACCTTCTTTTCAAGAATTCTACCGTAGTCCAAAGATCTTCAAAATTTGAAGATCTTTGGACTACGGTAGAATTATTGAAAATAATTTATATAATTTTTCATGCTGAACTATGGGCACGATCTGTGGTTTCGACTAATAAACCTTTGCCATGGAATTCCCCATTTTGTTACATTTGGATGAAAATAAAAACTTTTAAGGTTCACAATTTGTTTTCATTTATACTTTTTATTGAGATGAAGATAGGAAAGGTCACATCTGAAACTACGAAAAATGATTTATGAAAATATTTATGAAAATACTTACAGAAGTTATGAATTGTAGATATTATGATCAGGACTGTCTCTTTATGTACTATATCTTTGTATCATTATGTGGATTGCAAACATCAATTATAATTTACCATAAGACTATGTTGTAAAAATATGATTTGTATTTGAAATGATTTACATTGTAAATTTGTTGTTTGAGAGAAAAATAAAATTATTGCCAAAAAAATAAAAAAATACGTGCAAGTCAGAACATTTGCACATTTCAACCAATCAGATTTTCCCATTTAGACTGAGTGTACATGCTTACGTCTAGTATCTCACTACATGTAACAATTATTAGCATGGAATAAAACTGTTATGTAAAGAAGTAGTACGCTCATCGGCCATCAAATGGAGTAGCGTATAGGAGCAGAATTGATTTGTCATCTCCTAATCATGCTTTACAAAATGCTAATAACTTGCTAGTATTATCTTTTTTCTATGGAAGAGCACAACGTAAAGATAATAATCATATTCATAAGCACGGCTTTTATTAAAAAAAACATTCGAATTTGTTGTTTATTTTCATGTTACATCATCACGCACATAATATATATATATATATACACACGTTATGATTATGAGGAATGGTCATGATATTATTTCAATATACTGATCAGTAAGTATGTTAATTTCGAGAAAACAAGAAATCTAAGCTAGCTTAGCGCGCTCTCCCTGTGCACCGCATGAACGGCTGCGCTACGATAAACATAGTGATTACGCGTAAAACGACCCGAACACATTTAGTCAGAGCGGTAAGTTTGCTCGCTCAAGTGGCTGAAATATGACACCTTTGGGGGGAACTTTTCCCTCACTGGCAACGTTGCCAGATCTGGCATAATTATGCTTCCTGGCATAATTATTATTATTAGTATTACTTATACCGCGCTTTTCCCATAAGGCCCAAAGTGCTTACAATCAAATTCAACAACAATTATAAATACACGTACAATGAAAATAATACAATCACAAACTACTAAAAAGATGTGTTTTCAAAGCCTTTCTGAAGGCCATTTTGACCATTTTAGCATCTGGTGTTATGCCTGGCATAATTTGACTTTTTATAGTATAATTCTGGCAGAATTTGGAGAAAAAAAAGGTCCCGACAATCATCACCAATCATCTCGACCTGAAAATTGTTCGAAGGATCCTGGTCTCGGCCTCGGAATTTGTGTAAAAATCCTGGTCTCGCGCTCGAAAATGTTGGACCTGACCTGGTTTTCGTTGCAGAAAGAGATACAATCGATTGTAAGTTGCAATTAATCGTAAGTCAGATCACGTGTTCGAGATGCGCAAATCTGATTGGTTGAAACGCGTACATTTTCTGACCTACGATCAATCGTAACTTACAATTGATTGTATCTCTTTCTGCAACGTGGCCATGGTCTCGGTCTCGAAAATTGTAAAGGTACTTGGTCTCGGCTTCGAAAATTGTCTACGACGTTCTGTTCCTTCAAATGAAAAAAAGCAAAAAAACATACATACCGCCTTGTGCTTCATCCAATCCAGACTGGTTTGTTGTAACTACGGATGATGTCGTATTCGAGGTTGATTTCGATGTTGTTACGAAGATTTCAGTTGTTGTCAATTTTGTTGTGGACACGGGGGAGGTCAAGGCTGTAGGTGTCAGTGTAAAACAAGATCGTGTTAACCCGTCGAAAACGGTACCCAATTTTACATCTCGGGCTGACGGGTTTCAAGGAAAATAATTATGTTGCACACAAATAAAATCTTCCTGAAACGGATCTGAAAGCGGACGCGAGTAATACAATCTACATGATCTACCACAATTTTACTGCAATTATTTTTTGATTGAATACGCATTAAACAATCGCCTCAAATGAGTTACAAAGTTTTTCATAATGAAATGTCTAACAAATGAAAATAAATTAAACCAATGTATGTATACTGTAAATACCTCAATAATGGACAATACAATGCATGTCTTCAACATGTGCTAATCTATTATGATAAATGATTTGTCGATAATGTGCACATTTTGTAACTCTTCATTACCCTATCATCAGATAAAAATCACAACGACTGACCTGGTGTTGTCGTACTTGGTGGAAATATTTCATAAACATTTATGTTATTTATTCCTATGGATGGTTCGCGAGATGTATCTTGCACTGCCGTAAGAGATATCTGAAATAAAAATAACAAAAAAGTGGTGTAGAAAGTATAAATCGCCACGGGGAGGAAACAAGAGAACACGAATCCCATGAAGGGGTAACCAACATTAATTATAGAGGTGTTATGTATTGCTGTATTTAGAATTGCCGCCTATTCCCGCCTCGTACAAAAGTGAGGGGGCAACTGCAGGGCCAGTATGCATTGGGGTCAATGATTGTCCCTCTCATTTGCACCCATTGGGTCCGCCGCCGACCTCCACCCCCCCCCCCCCCCCTCAAAAAATTAGTAATAATAATACTAAATGAATAACAAATAGATAAGCACATCATTGAATAATTTATTTAAAAATGTAAATAATAAGTAAATGAAATGAAATAGATTAAAAAAAAAAAAAAAAACACAATACGTAAATTAATAAATACAAATATCCGTAAGTCTAGTAAACAAAATACTAATTCATGTATATAAAGGACAGAAATGTACTAAACTTAAAGGTGCACCTGTAAAGTGTCCGATATTGCCCAAAATGACATTTGAGACTTCAATCCTGTACCAAAATCATTGTAAGGTACAGTATGTCCGAATAGTGTGTCTAAGTTTCATTGAAAGGGAACACTGCTTTCCTGGTTAAAAATCGAAAATATGTGTGAGCTTTTACAACGAATTACTGTAGGACGCTTATGAGGTTCATGAACGTTCATTAACGCTCTTGAGCTGAATGATAGATATCGTCATACTAAAGGGACATTAAAAAAATCTAACCCTATTTTATTATTCTCTTACCATAAGCTAAACACCACGCTAGAAGAGAAACAAGGAAGCTCCAAGTTATTTTCGTGGAGTTAGACACTTTACAGGCATCCCTTTAAACTGAAAGAAATGCATGTATAACATGTCTATACATTTAATTTTGCTACAGATCTAACCAAAACTAAGTTACCTTCATCAATGATCTGCATCTTATATATATTTCCTCGTTCCTCCAGTTCCCCGATGTGTCAGAGAAAGAACGGACACCAGTGCCATCTGCACACACTGAAACCTCGAGATGGCCGCGAGAATTCGCAAAGTAGGAGAACGTCATCCTTCCCAACGGTGATGCGAAATCGGGTAAATAACACTTCACTTCTGCGTTTGAATAACTCTGGTTATAAAAGGATCGATAGTAGTACCCTATGAGAATAAAACGTATGTAAGTTGTAAGAAATATACATGCCAATAATGATCACATTAAAATATATACCGGTAGTTACAATGATATATAAATTCTTTTCACCTTGATACTTTTGTAATAACATGACTTGTAGTGAATATTTACCAAAAATTCTTGGCTTTCGTCATTCCATCATTATGTTCACGTCTTTTGAACCACAGGAACTCACAGAACATTATGATAAAGTAGGAACATAGTTCACAACTACAGAGATAGCGTTACAAGTAATGATCATGTATTCGCGTATATCTCTCACGTGTATGAGATATACTCTGAAGAATCGAAAATAAGTGCTTTTCGTATGTATATACAAACAAAGAGTATTTTGCGGCTGCTCGTTGTTTTGACGCTCTTCACGGAACGCTAATTTTTTCAGCAGGCCAAACAAGTGGAACAACATACATTTTTATTGTAGGTTTTTCCCATCCATTATAACAATTTTCATTTAATTTTACAAATTTCTATTTCAATTTCGTCCCGAGAAACTAGTAAAGCGCGAATCTTCAATTTCGTAAATTTTCATTCTAATTCGTTATTTTGTTAATCAATTTCAAAGACTATTAGTATGAAAGTTCATCTGTATTGGTAATTAACATAATATCTATTTTAAAGACATCGCATTCCAAATCGTCGATTGTCATTGAAATTCGTATCTGCCGCTGAGCGAGTGGTGAATGTCTTTTTCAAACAGTTCCGTGATTATTTCATTTAAATTCGTATATCCGGTCCCCCATGCCCTATGTGCAATGTTATGACTAGCACATAATGTGGAGATACGAAGGTGGCTAGGCGGGTACGTGTGAATGTGTATGTCAGTATGTGTGTCGTGTGTATATATGTGCGTATATAATATGCATTGTTTCACATTATTTCTATCTACGCCTTGAAAAAGAATTAAATAAAGAAAAACAAAATAAACGTTCTTGTGTGTGTTTGTTTATGTGTGAGGGTTTTGTGTATATGCGTGTGTGTGTGTGTGTGTGTGTGTGTGTATATGTGTGTTTGTGTGTGTGTTTGAGTACGTGTGTATACGCGTGTATACGCGTGTATGTTACCCCGAAATGACAATGTTACAATTTAACAATTAAATAAAGACAATACAAAACAAAACATTACAGCGTAATTCATGGGACGAATTTGAATCGAATTGTAAGGGAAATTAACGCAAATTGAAGAAATTGCTTTCACTTTTATGTGCTCAGCAACTGTGACCGACGAATTGAATTGTACTTGACGATAATTCAGAGACTACATTGAATTAACTTTTTGTGATGGTGAAATCGCTCGACAATAGACGAAACTGAAGTCGACATCGGCACATTCTCGGCTTCATGGGACGAAATTGAAGTACAAATTTATAAATTGAAAATGGACGGGAAAAGCTATAATAATGACAACTGTTCTCGTTAATAAAGACAAAATTTAATATTGTTGAAAGCTACCTATCTAACATGCATACCTCCTTCAATCCTGAAGAATACTGCAGATAATTTGCTGTAGGCATGGTAGTGGAATCCGGTTGCATGAACATATTTTGTGCCCACCACCCCCAGCCCCTCCCCCCCCCCCCCCCCATCTTAAAAGTCAATGATAGTCGTCAAATCCTGGACACGCCACTTCTTTCACTGAAAACCCATTCTTAAGATATGAGGAAAACAATATTGAGTATTCACAATGTTTCTCACCGTTGCCACCTATCCACCTCCCCCAATAGCCCTGGTCATTCGTTTCCTGTGTAATTCTGCAATTTGAGCTGAGAAAGCCAGAAGAGTCACAGGAAAAATCTGAAAATAAGATTGAACAGGTCAAATTACAAGGACTGATTGCAAACACTGAAGATAAGCATGTGATACGGTTGGTCGAATCAACACCCACGGTTGTTTTTGTTGAGTTTTATTCCTTGGTAGTCTTATGAATTCATTCTGAGGCCGCGGGTGTTCACCTCGATTACGTTGTCAGGGGGTGGACTAGACCTTGGATAGAGATCTGTTTATTCAGGGACTTATTTGATGTTAAAGGGATAGTTGAGTATTGGTCAAACTTAACTTTAGTAACCAAAACCGGCACCATTACGGAACAAAGTAACTTCACCATGCTCTAAAAGTATACACAATTACAAACGACTAAGTAAAACCCCTGTTATCATTCAAAAAGAGCCGTTACAACTCAAGAGGGCGCTATTTAAAAAAAAATCATTGGTTTTAGCCTTTTTTCATACCAAATTGTGCATTTAATGTTTGTTAAAATAATGATTCAATAGAGATATCATCAACGATTTTTTAAAAAACCTATTCTGATTTTTTTCAAAGTAGTCTACGAGCATTTTTTAAAATTTGTCTAAAAAGTCTAAATATCGCCCGGTGATTGCCGGTGAAGAACATTTTGAATACAAATATATTTTTATACCGATTTTGATCAAATAAAGTTTATTCTGTCATTAAAATTGTATGTTCTTTTGAATTTGACAGTCAGTTTTTCATTATCTCACAAAAAAATATTGGGGGGCACTTCGGGAAATACCAATACTCAACACTACCTTTCATATGATAATACTTTCAATGATAATATCATTGTAAAGCGGTTTGAGATGATTATCAATCATGATAGTCGCTGTATAAATCGAAACATAATTATAATGATAATAATAATGAAAATAATACTGACAATAATAACAATATCAATATTAAAGGGATAGTTGAGTGTTGGTAAAGGGGGGCACTTCACAAACAAATTTTTTGTGAGGTAATGAAAAACTGACTGTCAAATTCGAAAGAACATACAATTTTAATGAAAGAATAAACTTTATTTGAACAAAATCGGTTCAGAAACGGCTGAAATATCCATAAAGTTTAACATATTTGTATTAAAAAAATCTTCACCAGGGGATATTTTGACTTTTTAGAAACAAATTTTAAAATGCTTAAAGACTACTTTGAAAAAAATCTGAATAGGTTTTTAAAAAGTTGTTGATGATATCTCTATTGAATCATTATTTTAACAAAACATTAAATGCACAATTTTGTATGTAAAATGGCTAAAACCAATATTTTTTTTAGACCGCGCCCTCTTGAGTTGTAACGGCTCTTTTTGAATGATAACAGGGGTTTTACTTAGTCGTTTGTAATTGTGTATACTTTTCGAGCATGGTGAAGTTATAACTATTATTTTGTACCGTAATGGTGCAGGTTTTGGTTACTAAAGTTAAGTTTGACCAATACTCAACTATCCCTTTCATACAAAAACTGATGGTAATAATAGTAACAATAAGAATGAAAAATAATGTAACAATAATAAAAGTAATTCAAATATATAAGGAAACTGACCAGAAATATATAATGTGATTGAAAAAGAGCAAAGAAAAATTGGATTCCAACGGGATTCCAACGGGATTCGAACCCGAGAGCTCCGGATTACTAGACCAGTACTCTTACCGACTGAGCTATAGAAAACCCTATGACGGCGCTCGTCCTTGAAACCCCTTAATTCTTCATTGCTCGAGTGGTCAGAAGCTATTATAAACCTGACATAAACCCGAAGGATGAAAATCAACTTGGAGATATATGCGAGGGATCACCGAAGTGATGCATCTTTTTAAATAATTAATTCAAACAACTCGAGCAATGAAGAATTAAAGGGATAGTTGAGTTTTGGTAGAGAGGGCGCTAGACTACTGAGCGTAAAATTTGAAAGAGCATAATATTTAAATAATAAAATCATCTTTGTTTGATAAAAATCGGTTCAGGGACGGCTGAAATATCCATAAATATAACAATTTGTAATAAACCTGGGGCCCCAGGTTTATTAGAGAATTTTGAGCCAGCCGTTAAAAATTCAAAAAAATGCTTTCTCTTTTCAAAAAGTTACAAAATATGTATTTAAATAGTTATTGGTTATTTCTCTATCTAATCACTATTTCAACAAAGCATCACATGCACAATATTTTATTCAAAATGGTTGAAACCGATGAGTGTTAAGAGAGCGCCCTCTTACGTTTTAACGCCTCTTTTTGAATGATAACATGATCTTTACTACGTCATTTGTAATTTTGTGTTCCTTTCTAGTTATAACTATTAGTTTGTAATGTAATGATGCAGGTTTTGGTTACTAAAATTCAGTTTCACCAAAACTGTACTCTCCTTACCAGAACTCAACTATCCCTTTAAGGGGTTTCAGGGACGAGCGAGCGCCGTCATATGGTTTTCTATAGCTCAGTCGGTAAGAGCACCGGTCTAGCAATCTGGAGGTCTCGGGTTCGAATCCCGTTGGAATCCCATTTTCGTTTGCTCTTTTTCAATCACAATAATAAAAGTAATAACAATAACATTTTCCCATCAATTTTCAAACAATCGTCATTCAATTTTGTAACTTCAATTTCGTCTCGAGAATGTGCACATTCAAACTGTAAAATTGGGTCATTCTATTTCGTCATTGTGCAATGGAATTCGTCGTGCGCGTTATGTTAATCGAATTATGTTCATTCGATTTCAAGACTTCGTCGTTCAAATTCGTCTTGCCGTCTGGTTGCTCTGTTTCATATGCATTTTCCCCATGACAACCGATGACGTTATCAATAAATAATCGTTTCTTAAACGATTGATTAGACAAAAACAAGTTATTTTGATATTGTTAAACACAAACGGTGCTGTCAAAAAGTCTGATTGTTTGATTTATCAATACAATAAATTTGTGCTGGGAGAGTATAATTGAAATTCGCGGTCGCAGTTTCTGAAAACATAGTATAACTGACGCATTTGAATTGCTCTGGACGATCATGCGTGACAAATGCCTAAATTGAATGGACTTTTTAAAAATTGGTCGAAAATAGACAAAATTGAAGTTGGCATTGGCATATTCTCGGCTTCTCGGAACGAAATTGAAGGATACATTTTAAAATTGAATGTCAAAAGTGTTAAAATCGAGGGGGACACCTATAATAATAAATAAATAACGAATAATTCGTGTGTCAAGTCAGCCCGACCACATCTACGCCTCTGCAGTATACAAACTTCCAAACAACTATCAATGTGGCTGAATTGCTAATGTTCGCACTGTATCAGTTTATGATACGCAACATGTGGTGCAAAACATATTAAATAAATCACATGACTACGGATGGAGCCACGAATGGCATGTGATCAATATTGTTAAAAAAAAGAAGATATATATTCCTTACAATATACTGTACACACAAATCAAATCTATTCAACATGCCTTGTACAAAGAGTTGATAAATTGTGTGTTACTGTAGTGTGAAAGTTTGATCATAAATAAGTTCCGTATATGGTCGATTCCAACGAAAAGTGTACACGGCATGTTCAGACCTATTTGATTTTTTTGAAAGGTCCTACAATCTCGATTTATTTTTGAGCAGATGCATCTTGGCGAGACCTTTCGCGCCATACAAAATTTGTGACCATTGCATTTATATTTTTTTTCTACAGGAACAAAAAACATGCTATTTTTGACCACTTTTGAAAAAAGTCTCTTAACGTTTTTTTGAGCGGTTAGAAATCTTAGAATGAAAACTTGATACGAATTGGTTTATTTTTACATGGGAGGTTGTTGCATATGTCAGGACTCATTATATGAGTTTTTGTAAGTAACTGGCAATCATGTGATTTTTGGTGATTTTTTACATAGTGGTAAATTTTAAGCGTTGCCTACGAATACATTTTTTAGCACTCATAACCTTATGGAAAAATGTATCACACGATTAAAAATGTGTGCTCAACTTAAACCCTCATGTGTCTATTATTGAAATGCATTATCAAAAATCCTAGTGTTTTTATTGTATAGCCGTCAGAAACGTCAAAAGCTGAAAAGGCCCATTTGGTAAAAAAATGGCATTACCTACGTATACACTTCATCATGTCGTAGCTTCAACATGTATGTAGATTAGTGAGAGATAACTTAGTAATAGATGGAATATAGCATAACGCTAATATGTGCAAGGATTTATCGTTTTCAAATAATGATTTTAGGAGATATTCAACAAAATGTGTTGCATTCGTAAGTAATTTTTAACAAATTAAACGTTACTTACGAATACAAACATGACATAGGGAGTTTGATTCCTGCACTGACATTATTTCAAACGGCAATATCATATTATTATTTTGGCTATTTGAAGAAAATGAGCGTGTTATTGTATGAAACAAATTTCCTTTTCATGCGTTATAATGTTCATATTTTTGGGGCATTTAGATTACGAGCACACCAGGTTAAAAAAGTTACTTTTTTTGCCTCATTTAACATTAAACGATTTTCTCCTCCTCGTTAAACAAGCGTAATCATCATATTAATACATGTATTTATGTGTATGATTCGAAGGCATCCTTTGGCAATAGATTGTAATCAAAATAACGATAGGCAATGCTTTAATAAGAGCATTAATGTGGCATTTTATCATGGGGACACTCTGTATTCGTAGGTAAAATGTACTCGTAGGTAACAATACAAAAGTAAACTTTCGGATATTAAAGCCCATTTGGATGTCACAATCAACCTAATAAGTGTGCGCTTTCTAAATCCGACCAGATGCTTTCATCATCTAGAGTTTCGACTGAAAATATGATTATTTTTTTTACAAAGTTCCGAATACACAAAAATAACGATGTCATCATTGATTTTTAAATCGGTTAATACAAAAAAAAAAAAATTTAAAACCACATGCATCTGATGGCCCACTATCTGCATCAAGATGATCAACCCATTTGATCCAAAAGCAATTGCGGTTGTTTGAATTGCATTTTGGTATTTTTGTCTATGAAATTTTCCTTGTAAATAACATATATCATGGAGTCTGTGTACATGGTATCTACGTTGACGTATGCACTATGACTTTTGGCAAACAGTTGTATATAAACCACATGATAAGCCGACGTAATCGATTATTTTCATTTGTATCCCAATCACACGAGAGATTGAATCAGATATGGCTCTTTATAAAGTAGGTAGAATACCGAAGAACACACCATTTGATGTCTTAATATACTATATAAAGATGGTTAGAATTATTTATCTCACAATACACACTTACCCCCTCCGAAAATTTGAATAGAAAAACAATCAATATGTTTCGCCTAACTTTTAGCTATATACCGTATCCCAACCGTTCTCCCATTACCTCAGATATATACTTTTTGTATCTTGGGTAGATAGAAAATTCGATTATTTTTGTAATATCGCAATTGTGTTTTAGTTAGTATATCTATAAGATGATACAACTTATTACATTGTCTTTATTTAATATTTATATCACATATAACAAGAGCATGTACACTGAAATATTGATACGGTTAAACAGGTTATGATTGCTATAAAGATTTGTTTAACGGCCATTTTTGTTGTTAAAAAGTAAAATAACGTAATTGAAAACAATGATGATGCCGTGTTGTGATGTTTTCATATGCTGCCGTTTGATTGTATTAATATTATTGCAGCCTTACATAATGTACACAGAAATCTCCAAGAATAACTTTGTTTATAATATTCTTGATAAATGTAGCATATAATAAGATTAACCTTATATTTTAGCACTTTACAATAATATACTGTAAGTCTGTAAGACACAAAACTGGAAACAATACGAGTTAGTCTTAGAAACATTTTAATTAATTTGGAGGGTTTGAATCAAACTAAGTAAGCTGTTGGGATATGCACGATTTGCCAATATGTTTCATTAATATTCAACCCTTTAAGAACATGATAAGAGCGCTGTATGAACTGTTTTACAGGAATCTCAAATGATCCTTTATTGCATTTATCTAACAGATAATATATTACCACTCATCGTTTGAGCAATCGCCTCAAATGTATGTTTTTCCTCCATTCAGCTTATCATATCTTCGATTTTATGTGCACTCTAATGTACACCTTATACAGTGATTCACCCAAATATCATAACAAATATATGCCCTCTCTTTCTCAAATTCGTGTTTTTATATTAGCTATTTCAGGAACAGTATATATTTACAGACCATAGGTATACAAGTTGTTTTTCGTACAGTCCAAATACAGTAATTAACTTTGCCTACTACAGGTATCTTGAAATATATGAACAAAATAATGTTACCTACGAAAACACTATACTATTCGTTTCTGTATTACCCAAATGTATCGTATCCCTAGAAATTCCAGATTAAACATTTTCTTACATAATGTTAGCAATATCAATGATGTGGATATATCGATCAACATTAGGAATTCAAATAGTCAGGTTTAAATGTCCAAATGTTCACATTGAATATATATTTTGTTTTGAGGACACCACTTATAGTGTCAGTGTAAATTTTTAAGAAGTATTTTTTACACCCAATTGATTGTAAGCACATTTGTATGATCGTATCTCACTTAGAACTGACAAGGGACCCCTATATTTTGTGACAGTCACTGTGAATAAAAGGTTTTTGTTACCTACGTATAAAGTAAATTAAATGTTGCCTACGAATACTTATTTTTCACGTACATTGTATATGTGTCATATTTTTGCGCACAAAACTAAATTTGATATTTTTGGAAAGGGTATTTCCCACTCTTTAAAATAGTGGAAAATAATTCTGATTCACATATTATTAAAGAAATTATGAAAAGTGATACAACCTCATGTTTTTAAGACAGGAAAATCTCAACACACTAATAAAACATTTGAACTTGAAAATTTATAACAGAGTGATGTTTAAAACACAATATGTTAATGTATTCCATGATTAGCATCTAATAGATGAAATAAAAGCAAATGTTTGCATGAAGCAGATTGATTTGGAGTTCCATAATCACATTTTTAAAGTAATTCATCTGCATTCGTAGGCAACGTTAGGAAATGTACCATTAACTTCTCAAGGCCATTACCTGGCCGTTCAGAAAGATTAGTGATGGCACTTTTTTCTGGTTATGGTTGACATGTCTACTTAACATGTGCAAAAGGATTAAACAATCAAAGCAGTTTGAAATTTGAACCTACAAATCTGGCCGTGTACACTTTTCGTTGGAATCGACCATATATGCCCAAGTAATAATTCAACAAATCCTAGTATTTGTTGGCGTATTTAATGCCACAGGTTTGTACAACGTTATATATGTTTTCTTTTAATGGAGTATCACCAACGGAGTGGAAAGTGATTTCATACTTCTATTAGTTAGTCCTTTGGGTTACTCTATTCACGCCACTAATATCTTGCGATACTAACAAATACAGATTGTAAATGGTGTAAATGAAGATATAAAATCTGTTTCGGGTCGACCAACTGCATTGTATATCTCTGCTATGGGGGCGGATAATGTTTAGAGTGTATTTATCGCAAGAGAGGCCCCCTACAACCCAGATGTATCGGTTTTAGAGACAATATGAATATCGGTATGCATTTTAGCAGTCAACCGTTATTCCTAGCTTCGTCACTTGAACTCGGTGGCGTATGATTAACTACGTGATAGGGGAGGGGCGGTGGCGAGGAAACAATTCATACTTTGTGTGCAAATGTCGACTTATTGTCACAATAATGAACTAAAGGAATCATATACAATGCATCAATTATAAACGCACACATTCAAATTATTAATTGGGGGTTTATTCCAAAAAGAAATTGGGTTAGCACGTGCTTGCAATTTAATTCGGCACTCAGAGGGTTAAAGCAACCGAGACAGGAAGGGGGAGGGGGTATAACCTCTCCCCTGGTGTATAATATGTAGACTATTATGCAATGTAACTCGTGGTGTAGTAAGTAGGTGTATTAGAACATTACAGTGTACAAGACAATTTCTTTACAGGAAAACACATTTTAGCCATTATGTTATTCAACACATTTTGAAGTATGGGGGACACAGCACTCATGCATCCATATTAAGAACTCAGAAGTCAAATATGTTCAAAAGTGCTTACCTGGGTCTACTGCTGACGAGGTACCGACGAACCCAAGCAGAAAGACGAAAGGCACCAAGAACGACATGTTGATCATGCTGAAGAACTCCACACTCATAGATATAAACGCAAGGATTTGTTGATATCGTAATAATTAATTTATCTGTCGAGTTAACAACCGGATTTTCCGTTTTGTATGGAATTATTAATGAGGATGTAGTTTTCTTCACCACACACACACACACGCTAAAAGAGTTGGAAGGCTGATATAATATTGTATTATCCCGAAATATGACCGTGAGAGAATAACCGACGGCCCGGCCGTGCAGCCATAATAATAATAATACGATTTATTATGAACTAAAATTCAGGTATTGAGTGAGATTCCTCTGTAATACTTGATACTTGATACCTGAAGAAAATATCTCCTTAAAAGCGCCATTCGGTGCTGTCCTGCAGGGGAAGTGCAGTGCTAGTGAAGTGCGTGGATGTGATGTTGTATTTACAGGTGCTTGGTTCTACTGTGCAGGTACATTTTCTGTTGGTTGTGTTTAAAGTCTGCGGGACATCGTTTAATGTACGTGGGACATCGATGAGGTAGTCGAGAGCCAACATTCTTATCCCCCCAGCATGTATAGTGCAATGTAATATTGTTTCGTTTATTTAAATTATGAAGCCAAGCATATCGACTGCAGTGGCTGGGTGTACTTTAGACTTCGTGATCATAATAATAATTTCCCTCTTTACAAACATGACACAATACACACATTCCTCACACTTACTCACACATACTCATACACCCATACGCATACGCTCAAAAAAACACACACACACACACACACATGGATATATTGGCATTGTACAATTACTTCTTTTTTCTTTTTTGTAATGTCATTATCTTGTGTAATTACTATTATTCTGTAAAAGCGCTTAGAAACCCTACATTAAGCGCTTTATAAATGCAATAAATGCATTATATAAGTAGGCCTATGAAGTTCTGAGTGAATTACTATTTTGTTATAAAAGGGATCAGGTTCAAGTTATTCCAACACTAATTGGATATAGTATAGTGGTTGTAGCAACACTGTGTATTCATATTTGCATTTGTGGAACACACACCAATGTTTATATTCGTGTATGACTGTATGACATTGTTGTTTTTTCATGGGCATTATTACCATGCCAGTTTGCGGTTTTGGTCTATTGTATACGACTGCCAATTTTGTTTTTGTATTCCTCTTCCCCTTTCGTTCTTCTTTCAATTCAGTTTAAATGTGCACGATACAATTGAACTATAGACTTGAACCAAATTATCGAGTATCGTAAAGGGATCTTATAACATTGCCCAAATCCACAAATCTTAATTAGAACTGTAGTGGTTCTCTCATAACTTGTTGTATTCGTATTACCAATAGAGCATGGAACAGAGATATGAACGCTCGAACTCAAATTGCGGAAATGTTTGCAACAATCTTTTTGCAAATCAAACATAATGATAATTTCTCAATCAGTCAATACAACACAAAAGATCTTCCTAACAACATAGAGAAACATAATTGCACCCCTCGAAAGCATTAAGACACATTTCATCTTCCAAATACAATTATAATACACCATTGTCATTCACGCATGACCGACTTTAACATCATTCAGAACACTTTATTCTCCCAACAAAAGGAGGGTACACTGTTGACCATATAAATGCATTTTGTGACATTTTACTTTTGACTTTGCCCCATATTCGAGTGTCATGCACATTCCATGATAAACAAATCATAGCAAATGTCATATCAATCTAAAGAGGAGAATACAAGCTTTCCAATGACACCACATTCATAAACGGTAATTAAGTAATAAGAGAGATATGAATGCTCAAACTTGGATTGCGGAACTTTTTGTGAGGAGTATATAATTGAGAAACACTCGAATGAGTTAAGTTCGGATTTGCAAAAAGTGATTATAATAACAAAGCACACCTCTCTTGGAAATATGTTTAAACCAAAAATAATCGAGTATCGTAAAGGGATCTTTTAACATTGCCCAAATCCACAAATCTTAATTAGAACTGTAGTGGTTCTCTCATAACTTGTTGTATTCGTATTACCAATAGAGCATGGAACAGGTTTCGGTTGTTCGAATCTCCTTTTCATTACAAAGATATTTACTATTGAAGTGATCGGACTTTTAATTGTCCACTGGAAAGTGTAAATATATTGCGTACTAAGTCAGTGCAATGGGTGCAATGGTGCAATGGGATAAGCCGACGTAATCGATTATTTTCATTTGTATCCCAATCACACGAGAGATTGAATCAGATATGGCTCTTTATAAAGTAGGTAGAATACCGAAGAACACACCATTTGATGTCTTAATATACTATATAAAGATGGTTAGAATTATTTATCTCACAATACACACTTACCCCCTCCGAAAATTTGAATAGAAAAACAATCAATATGTTTCGCCTAACTTTTAGCTATATACCGTATCCCAACCGTTCTCCCATTACCTCAGATATATACTTTTTGTATCTTGGGTAGATAGAAAATTCGATTATTTTTGTAATATCGCAATTGTGTTTTAGTTAGTATATCTATAAGATGATACAACTTATTACATTGTCTTTATTTAATATTTATATCACATATAACAAGAGCATGTACACTGAAATATTGATACGGTTAAACAGGTTATGATTGCTATAAAGATTTGTTTAACGGCCATTTTTGTTGTTAAAAAGTAAAATAACGTAATTGAAAACAATGATGATGCCGTGTTGTGATGTTTTCATATGCTGCCGTTTGATTGTATTAATATTATTGCAGCCTTACATAATGTACACAGAAATCTCCAAGAATAACTTTGTTTATAATATTCTTGATAAATGTAGCATATAATAAGATTAACCTTATATTTTAGCACTTTACAATAATATACTGTAAGTCTGTAAGACACAAAACTGGAAACAATACGAGTTAGTCTTAGAAACATTTTAATTAATTTGGAGGGTTTGAATCAAACTAAGTAAGCTGTTGGGATATGCACGATTTGCCAATATGTTTCATTAATATTCAACCCTTTAAGAACATGATAAGAGCGCTGTATGAACTGTTTTACAGGAATCTCAAATGATCCTTTATTGCATTTATCTAACAGATAATATATTACCACTCATCGTTTGAGCAATCGCCTCAAATGTATGTTTTTCCTCCATTCAGCTTATCATATCTTCGATTTTATGTGCACTCTAATGTACACCTTATACAGTGATTCACCCAAATATCATAACAAATATATGCCCTCTCTTTCTCAAATTCGTGTTTTTATATTAGCTATTTCAGGAACAGTATATATTTACAGACCATAGGTATACAAGTTGTTTTTCGTACAGTCCAAATACAGTAATTAACTTTGCCTACTACAGGTATCTTGAAATATATGAACAAAATAATGTTACCTACGAAAACACTATACTATTCGTTTCTGTATTACCCAAATGTATCGTATCCCTAGAAATTCCAGATTAAACATTTTCTTACATAATGTTAGCAATATCAATGATGTGGATATATCGATCAACATTAGGAATTCAAATAGTCAGGTTTAAATGTCCAAATGTTCACATTGAATATATATTTTGTTTTGAGGACACCACTTATAGTGTCAGTGTAAATTTTTAAGAAGTATTTTTTACACCCAATTGATTGTAAGCACATTTGTATGATCGTATCTCACTTAGAACTGACAAGGGACCCCTATATTTTGTGACAGTCACTGTGAATAAAAGGTTTTTGTTACCTACGTATAAAGTAAATTAAATGTTGCCTACGAATACTTATTTTTCACGTACATTGTATATGTGTCATATTTTTGCGCACAAAACTAAATTTGATATTTTTGGAAAGGGTATTTCCCACTCTTTAAAATAGTGGAAAATAATTCTGATTCACATATTATTAAAGAAATTATGAAAAGTGATACAACCTCATGTTTTTAAGACAGGAAAATCTCAACACACTAATAAAACATTTGAACTTGAAAATTTATAACAGAGTGATGTTTAAAACACAATATGTTAATGTATTCCATGATTAGCATCTAATAGATGAAATAAAAGCAAATGTTTGCATGAAGCAGATTGATTTGGAGTTCCATAATCACATTTTTAAAGTAATTCATCTGCATTCGTAGGCAACGTTAGGAAATGTACCATTAACTTCTCAAGGCCATTACCTGGCCGTTCAGAAAGATTAGTGATGGCACTTTTTTCTGGTTATGGTTGACATGTCTACTTAACATGTGCAAAAGGATTAAACAATCAAAGCAGTTTGAAATTTGAACCTACAAATCTGGCCGTGTACACTTTTCGTTGGAATCGACCATATATGCCCAAGTAATAATTCAACAAATCCTAGTATTTGTTGGCGTATTTAATGCCACAGGTTTGTACAACGTTATATATGTTTTCTTTTAATGGAGTATCACCAACGGAGTGGAAAGTGATTTCATACTTCTATTAGTTAGTCCTTTGGGTTACTCTATTCACGCCACTAATATCTTGCGATACTAACAAATACAGATTGTAAATGGTGTAAATGAAGATATAAAATCTGTTTCGGGTCGACCAACTGCATTGTATATCTCTGCTATGGGGGCGGATAATGTTTAGAGTGTATTTATCGCAAGAGAGGCCCCCTACAACCCAGATGTATCGGTTTTAGAGACAATATGAATATCGGTATGCATTTTAGCAGTCAACCGTTATTCCTAGCTTCGTCACTTGAACTCGGTGGCGTATGATTAACTACGTGATAGGGGAGGGGCGGTGGCGAGGAAACAATTCATACTTTGTGTGCAAATGTCGACTTATTGTCACAATAATGAACTAAAGGAATCATATACAATGCATCAATTATAAACGCACACATTCAAATTATTAATTGGGGGTTTATTCCAAAAAGAAATTGGGTTAGCACGTGCTTGCAATTTAATTCGGCACTCAGAGGGTTAAAGCAACCGAGACAGGAAGGGGGAGGGGGTATAACCTCTCCCCTGGTGTATAATATGTAGACTATTATGCAATGTAACTCGTGGTGTAGTAAGTAGGTGTATTAGAACATTACAGTGTACAAGACAATTTCTTTACAGGAAAACACATTTTAGCCATTATGTTATTCAACACATTTTGAAGTATGGGGGACACAGCACTCATGCATCCATATTAAGAACTCAGAAGTCAAATATGTTCAAAAGTGCTTACCTGGGTCTACTGCTGACGAGGTACCGACGAACCCAAGCAGAAAGACGAAAGGCACCAAGAACGACATGTTGATCATGCTGAAGAACTCCACACTCATAGATATAAACGCAAGGATTTGTTGATATCGTAATAATTAATTTATCTGTCGAGTTAACAACCGGATTTTCCGTTTTGTATGGAATTATTAATGAGGATGTAGTTTTCTTCACCACACACACACACACGCTAAAAGAGTTGGAAGGCTGATATAATATTGTATTATCCCGAAATATGACCGTGAGAGAATAACCGACGGCCCGGCCGTGCAGCCATAATAATAATAATACGATTTATTATGAACTAAAATTCAGGTATTTAGTGAGATTCCTCTGTAATACTTGATACTTGATACTTGAAGAAAATATCTCCTTAAAAGCGCCATTCGGTGCTGTCCTGCAGGGGAAGTGCAGTGCTAGTGAAGTGCGTGGATGTGATGTTGTATTTACAGGTGCTTGGTTCTACTGTGCAGGTACATTTTCTGTTGGTTGTGTTTAAAGTCTGCGGGACATCGTTTAATGTACGTGGGACATCGATGAGGTAGTCGAGAGCCAACATTCTTATCCCCCCAGCATGTATAGTGCAATGTAATATTGTTTCGTTTATTTAAATTATGAAGCCAAGCATATCGACTGCAGTGGCTGGGTGTACTTTAGACTTCGTGATCATAATAATAATTTCCCTCTTTACAAACATGACACAATACACACATTCCTCACACTTACTCACACATACTCATACACCCATACGCATACGCTCAAAAAAACACACACACACACACACACATGGATATATTGGCATTGTACAATTACTTCTTTTTTCTTTTTTGTAATGTCATTATCTTGTGTAATTACTATTATTCTGTAAAAGCGCTTAGAAACCCTACATTAAGCGCTTTATAAATGCAATAAATGCATTATATAAGTAGGCCTATGAAGTTCTGAGTGAATTACTATTTTGTTATAAAAGGGATCAGGTTCAAGTTATTCCAACACTAATTGGATATAGTATAGTGGTTGTAGCAACACTGTGTATTCATATTTGCATTTGTGGAACACACACCAATGTTTATATTCGTGTATGACTGTATGACATTGTTGTTTTTTCATGGGCATTATTACCATGCCAGTTTGCGGTTTTGGTCTATTGTATACGACTGCCAATTTTGTTTTTGTATTCCTCTTCCCCTTTCGTTCTTCTTTCAATTCAGTTTAAATGTGCACGATACAATTGAACTATAGACTTGAACCAAATTATCGAGTATCGTAAAGGGATCTTATAACATTGCCCAAATCCACAAATCTTAATTAGAACTGTAGTGGTTCTCTCATAACTTGTTGTATTCGTATTACCAATAGAGCATGGAACAGAGATATGAACGCTCGAACTCAAATTGCGGAAATGTTTGCAACAATCTTTTTGCAAATCAAACATAATGATAATTTCTCAATCAGTCAATACAACACAAAAGATCTTCCTAACAACATAGAGAAACATAATTGCACCCCTCGAAAGCATTAAGACACATTTCATCTTCCAAATACAATTATAATACACCATTGTCATTCACGCATGACCGACTTTAACATCATTCAGAACACTTTATTCTCCCAACAAAAGGAGGGTACACTGTTGACCATATAAATGCATTTTGTGACATTTTACTTTTGACTTTGCCCCATATTCGAGTGTCATGCACATTCCATGATAAACAAATCATAGCAAATGTCATATCAATCTAAAGAGGAGAATACAAGCTTTCCAATGACACCACATTCATAAACGGTAATTAAGTAATAAGAGAGATATGAATGCTCAAACTTGGATTGCGGAACTTTTTGTGAGGAGTATATAATTGAGAAACACTCGAATGAGTTAAGTTCGGATTTGCAAAAAGTGATTATAATAACAAAGCACACCTCTCTTGGAAATATGTTTAAACCAAAAATAATCGAGTATCGTAAAGGGATCTTTTAACATTGCCCAAATCCACAAATCTTAATTAGAACTGTAGTGGTTCTCTCATAACTTGTTGTATTCGTATTACCAATAGAGCATGGAACAGGTTTCGGTTGTTCGAATCTCCTTTTCATTACAAAGATATTTACTATTGAAGTGATCGAACTTTTAATTGTCCACTGGAAAGTGTAAATATATTGCGTACTAAGTCAGTGCAATGGGTTACCGAATATTACTTTGCCATGTTCGCTCAGTACTTATTCAGTGGGCATTAAGCACAAAAATGCACATTTTATCTACCATTCATAACTTTTTGAACAAAGTTTATAGATCCCTTTAATGCTCAAGGGCCATTCTTTGAAAAGTGAAACTTTTTCGGAAAAGTTTTATTTTTCTGTAGTTTTGTTCCATTTTTGGAATGATCCATGTGTAAAGTTTCATGAAATACATGATTTGAAGTTTAAAATGAAACTTTTTTACTCATTTGCATAAATTTACATATTTCAATATTTTTCTAATAATCATAATTCAGAAAATAATCAAGATATCAAAAGGATAATTAGCAAGCTCATTCTTCTCACTTTCCTGTACAGGTTGATACCAACTTTGTAAAAATCCAACCTTTCATTCTTTTCTAAACCCGATATTATAAAATTCCCATTTTTCCATTCATATTGTACATGTCACACACGTGACCACCCCAAAATGTCACGCACGTGACCAGACGTTGCCACATAATTAAGTACTATAAAAAACAACGGTTTGATATAATTCTCATTCATTGCTATTGTTGTACTTACAAATGTATAGTACTTCTCTGGTAATAAGATGAACATTATAGCTATTCATATTTTAAAGAATTTTCCAAATGAAATTTAGTTATGAAAAAAGCGCTCCGTGCGAAGTCACACACGTGACCCATGCCATTTGACCTCTGACATTGAGTTACGTAATCCTTATAAAATCTTTTGTGTTAAGTTTGAAAGACTACAACATATTCAAGTCACATATGAAGTAAAAATCATTATAGTCTCATACTTACTGAAATATAAGCATCCCATTTCAAAATTTGTCATGTTTTGGGTCACACACGTGACCAAGAATGGCCCTCAATGGCTATACACAATGGTTTTGATTTACGACGTTTTGTTTCGTTTGTTCCGCTCTGTATTATTGTGTGTTTTGTATTGTCATCCACGATTGGCTGTTGATTCAAGTCAGCGATGCATGTGGCAAATATTTGCTTGCTAATTTTGTATATGTTTATTTATAAATAGTATTGACAACAAGGATGCAGTATACATTTCGTAGTTAGAAAAAAGTGTTTTGAAATAAGATGACAAATCATAACTTCTAGTGGCGCAGCGTGGCCGGACTTACGGGGGCACTCAAATTATGTTTTTCTTTATTTTGTCAAAAATCTACCCCTTATGATATCGTTTTGGCAAATTATTGGGGTTAGGTGCCCCCACGCCCTCGTAGTTGCGCCACTGCACATAAGTATAATGATAATGTATGCAATTGACTAATAAATCGGTAGCATTGCTCGTGTCACATCTTCTCTCGTACGCATTGGATCATTCTGTTCTTCCACGCGATTTTAAAGGTATCAAGTAGAGGAGGAGGATGCGTTGCTGCATTGTTATAAAGGATCTAATAACTTCACAGTCATGGGCAAAAAGTGATGGATGGTATAGATCAAATGTGTATTCCCATGCTGACTGTAATCTTATGTTCACTGGGTAATATGTGAACATTTCACGTTAAATAGTTATGAGCGAAAATGCAAAGTGATATTTGCTAACTTGTTGCACTGACGTTATACACAGTTACGTACATGATTGTATAAGTTTCCAGTGGAGAATTAAAAATACGAACACTTCAATCGTAAATAACCCGCTTTCGTTCGTATGCGCTTAGATGATGTTTCATGTGGTACGATTTGGAAAACATGGCAGGCTCCAGTGGTCAGTCAAAACATTTGATAGCGTTTTCAAAAACATTGATTATTTCCATTATAAGTGATACCGACGAGGAAATAAAGTAAAGTTTCAATTAATTTCCAGTAAGATCTAATTGGCCCCGTTGCAGAAAGATATACGATCGATTGTAAGTTAAAATGTATTGTAAGTCAGATCATGTGTTCTAAATGCGCGATTCTGATTGGTTGAAACGCGCAAAGTTTCGGACTTACATCAATCAATTGCAGCTTACAATCAATTGTATCTCTTTCGTGCAACGAAACCCATGTATTTGAATTGAATTAAACAAGAATTGAATTGATCATGAATTGAACAAGATTTTTAATTTTTTTTAAGTTGAAAACATACAAGTAAAATAGTCGATAAACAACAAGATCATTACATAATAGTACATCAAGAATATAATATAATATTTATGTGCAAATAACTACATTGTATATGTTCAAACATATGATTTTGGATATAGGGGGTACCCAAAAAGCCATGAGGCTTGGAAGTGTGTGGGTCACGCATAAACACGTGAACCCCCCCCCCCCCCCCCCCCGTGCCCCCGTCGCTACACCACTGATTAGATAGTAACATGAAAGATAATTTATAAAATATATAAAATATATAATATGATTATATAAGATGTGTGGCTAGCTATATACACTGTTTCGTTTAAATTCAGTCGTACTGCTAAATATCAATACGTGTATAAAACATTTACAAACATATCGAGAACATTTAAATCAAACATAATATGAGCACTGCTATCAGGTCCGCTATATACCTTGGAAAATTAGTATATACAATATAATTTACATAACTGTTTAGGCATAATGTATATGTCAGCTATATAATAGCATGCATTATATAAACACTCGCTGCAAGATCAATGGTTGCAATTATGATGTTGATTGTTCAAATTCATTGATCAACAAAACATACACCTTTATAGTCCCATTTAACCCGGCTTGCAGATTTTGAGAATATTAAGCATATATAATATATA
Source organism: Echinarachnius parma (assembly GCA_037951105.1). Classification (NCBI taxonomy): domain Eukaryota; kingdom Metazoa; phylum Echinodermata; class Echinoidea; order Clypeasteroida; family Echinarachniidae; genus Echinarachnius; species Echinarachnius parma. The sequence goes on from JBAMJV010003253.1 coordinate 38,026, forward strand.
CATGTACATCTTATGAAAAGTTCGAAGCAGGGATGTGTTTTCAAGCAAAAGCCTGAATTCACATAAAAAATCACCTAGACTTTAAAGGGGTAGTACAGTTTTGGTAAGGCTGAACTTTAGTAACCAAACCTGGACAGTAACATTATAAACTAATAGTTATAACTCCACCATGCTCGAAAGGTATACAAAATTACAAACGACTAAGTAAAATGCCCATTATCATTCAAAAAGAGCCATTAAAACACAAGAGGGTGCTCTCTAAAAGGGCATTGGTTTTAACCATTTTTCATACAAAATTATGCATGTGATGTTTTATTGAAATAATAGATCATCAACAACTATTTAAAAAACGCTTTTGAATTTTTTTGAAAAAGTGTATGCATTTTTAAATTTTTTTGAAAAATTCATCTTATTATTTGGGCCACTAATAATTATAAGATCAGATATATTTTTTGATATTTCAGCCGTTTCTGGACCGATTTTGACCAAATAAAGTTTTTTCTGCCATTAAAATTGCTTGTTCTCTCAAGTTCGAGGACTGATTAGCCTCCCCTCGATCCTCGATGTTTGCGATTACAGTAATCCAAAAAGCAAAATATCAATAACGCGCCGCTCGCATCTTGCGTCTTGCGCATCTTTTGATACCAAATATGCGCGCGTCGCGACTACGGTTGCGGTGTCACCATGGTCGCATGTCACACACAAAAATGCAACAAACGTGCATTATTGTTCTCATTTGTCTGTAAAATGCATGATAAGTTTGAAAGATACAAAGCTCTTTCATTCCAGTTGTAAAACCTTAAGTAGAATTTGAAATAAAAAATATCGAGAACATTTAAATCAAACGTAAAAATATGAGAACCGCTTTAAAATTTGGAAAAATATAATATATACAATTGTATTTACAGAAACATAATTACATAATGTGTAATGTGTCAGCTAAATAATAGTCTGCATTTATATACAACATCGCTGCAATATCAATGGTCAAAATCATGATTTCAATTATACAAATGGATAGATCAACAAAACATACATATTATAGACTTTCCATATGCAGTTACACCTTCTAAAACCCATTTAACCCGTCTTGTCTGATTTGAAAATGTTTAGCATAAGTTATACGTATACATGTACATATGAAACTTTCGAAGCAGGGATGTATTTTCAAGCAAAAGCCTATTTTCACATAAAATTCACCGAGACTGTAAGCCCTAATTTGGAGATCATACGCACAAACTGAGCATCATGCCACCCCACCATGACCATGGCACTTAGTTAAGACTTCAGTTCCTCATTTTAAAACATATCACGACAATCCTGATAAAACAAGATATAACAAGAAAAAAATATATACATTTACATAAATATATTGGCATAATATGTATGTGAGCTAATAATGTTAATATATTAATTTTTCAGAATCTCGAAGGTAACTATGGTAACGGTTTAATATTATTAAGTATGGAAACTCAAAAACCCTTATTTAAAGACACTAAATGTAAAGTTGAGAAGACCCCCCCCCCCCCCCCCCCCCCCTAGATTCAGAAAGGTCTGGACACATTTGTTGGTCTCGGTTCCACTTTTTACCGAGATCGGTGGTCTCGGTCTCTATGGTCTCGGCCACGTTCTCTGTCTCGGTCCCGCTTTTTTTTAATTACGCACCCCCTCCCCCCCTGAAAAAATCCTGGTTATACGGGCCTGCATCTCTGACCAAAAACCAGCATTCCGTGGACATAATCCACCTGAAATCCAGAGACATTGTTTATCTTTCAATTGGCCCGTGGTCTCTAGTTTAGCAAGTATAATAACTCGTATACTTGTAATGTACAGAAAAAGCTCGATCAAGTAAGGTTCCGCGACTATTTGGTAAACACTAAGCAGTTATCACTTAGCTCTTCATGCTCGACTAATTAGTAAAATAATAGGGACATGATGCTGACATGGCTGATGGCAGTCACTAATTCCCTCAGCATTAAGTGCGATGATATGTTGATAAGAACGCCATCGAGAGCCCATAATAATGAGGAAGACTAAAGGTAACTAGAAAGTCCCATAAACCTTGTCAATATAATGAAATCAAACCATACTGTGGTTAAATAATCTGATTCCGGTAACAACAACATGTATTAATTGAAGTCAGAGTAAACTTCGTCGCTGTAGATCGGTTCGTGTTGGGTCGATCCGTTGCCTTTCGGATTCTGGTCTTTGATGGCCGAATAGTAAACGTCGTCGCTGTCTTTGGGTGGTTCTGTCGCCTGGTACAGATGGTAGTCACTGACCTCCTTACCAGAGTGAAGGACGTTGTAATCCGCATCGTCCAGGGCTCCGTTTTGATATGACTGGTCAGGGTGATCCTTTGCTGCGAAGTCCTGATACTGGTGGTAGTCTCCCACTTCCATCCCTGAGTGGAGGACATTGTAGTCGTCAACACTGACATCCCGGTCATCTCGCGATGCCTGACGTCTGGTCTTATCAGCTGTTGTCTTTGAAGACTGGTGCAGAACATTGTATGCATCATTGGATTCGCTGGGCACACTTGCAGGATTCTGATCGAGTGCACCATATTCGCCGATGTCAGAAGTCGGGGGAGACTGTTGATTCCCGTCGTCAACGAGACCAAGTGTGTTGTACGTACTGTTGACTTCGTTGTTCACCCCCTTTTTGAACCTGGCTTGGGGTTTCCTTGCGTTGTTGACATCCAGAGCGACTCCACCATGGTCCAGTGTATTGTAGGTCTCCTCGCCATGCTCGCCCTGTGATGCTGCGGATACTTCTCCATATCCGTCGTCATGTTGCGCCATTGGTGAGGTCCCGTCGTGGTTGAGATGATGGTAGGTATCATCCCCGGAAGCAGCGGGTGGATTCATTGGTCGCTGTTCTTGATATTGAGATCTGGAGGGAGTTTCCATCAGGACGTTATAATCACCACCATCAAGTTCGTAGTTTATATCGCGATCATTTTCTTCATAATGAGGATTTGTATTCCCTTTGATGGCATCTCCTTTGGGTTTTACCGACTGATATGAGTGGTCATTCAATGCACTGTCACTGGCAATAGCAGCTGTGTTGTACCTTCCCTGGTGGCCTTTCGTCTCCGTGTAGGCGTAACTGTATTCTTCATCTCCGCCCGGTGGCCTCATCACATCAGCGTATGCTCCATTGTCGTCAGGTAGACCATCTGTCCTTGGATAGTCTCCTAGTTCTCGGACTAGGTCCGGTTGCTGGTAGTCTGGCAGTGCAGATGAATATGCGGAATTTGCGTAGGCGTTGCCACGGGAAGATGGAGGACGCTGCTTGAGTTCAGTTGCTTCTTTCTCTGCCGCCTTTCTGTTGTACGGTTAAAGACACAGATACATTGCTTTCATAGGTTGTCTTTAATTCCATCACGGTGTTTTTAAAGGTTAACTGGAATACAAATACATGTTGACTTTAGCTGATCTATAATAGTGTACACATTAAATATGTGTTACCCCTATTGACCTACAAATGTTTTATATATATATATATATTTTTTTTTTTTTTCATTTTAGCATCATTTCCTCCATTTTGCTAATCCCACGGCCCCCATCTCTAAAACAGCCTTGATCCAGAGTAAAATTCCCCACGTGACATCATCTGTCAATCACTACTCAGTTACTGAAAATATGAATAATACAGGGTCGAATGTAACTTCGCCCAACTGGTGAGGTCCTGCTCACAATTTAGCATCATAATGTAGCTTTAAAGCCAAAACATTAATGGGAACCCCCCCCCCCCCCCCTTATAAGATGATGTACGCTCTTATCAGTTATCACCAACCATGTGAAAGAATATACATGCATGTTTACTGATATGGGATTTTATATATTTTGCCAAGGAACCGCCTATCATATAATATAATACATTTGCAATTTTAGAGAACGATTTGTATAAAAATCGTCATCGCCGACGGTTGTATTTTGAAATGCACCCGCATGCGATGCATGCAAAATGATATGCGAGCGAAAGTGCAAGGCATTATCGGGCTTGCGACAAACTCAAAACCCTTATAAAGTCGCCAAATGCAGAGTTTAGAATAAAAAAAAAAAATAGCAAGCGGGGTGGGGGGTGCGGTGCGTAGGCACCCCCCTAGATTTAGAATGTCTGGACACATTTGTTGGTCTCGGGCCCACTTCTTACCGAGATCGGTGAATTGAGGCCCATACGCATTGGCATGCATGCTGACGACGTCGACATCGATATTTCTGCATTTAACGATTCTAAGGTCGGGACTAAGGTTCGGATATTACCACACAAGCCCTTTTTAGACTACCTAAGTCAACAATATTGATCAATTCGTTTGGTCAATAGGCCTAGATGTTCTCGGTAACTTTCCAAATATTTGGCTTGAATACAATTATAACCGACCCACTTTCAATTTCAATAACATTATGTAAGATAAACTCTATCATAATTAGGACAAGAAAAGCTGACCAATGATTAACATGTGATGTCACAGGGGGACTTTCACTTGGAAAAATTTGTGTTAGATTTTGGACTTAGCAAACTGAAGAAAATAATTGCTAAAATGTTAAATAATTTACAAAACATGATGTAGGTCAGAAATTACTGATATTCGGTGTGTACTAATAATACAAACCATCAAACGTCAGCATAAAAGACTGCATGAATTAGATAATATTTTTCCATTTTATATGAAAAGTTTATTCTTTGCATGTCCATTTTGAATATTGAAATATCTAAAAGTGTATATTAAAACGTTGGTGTTTAATAATACCTTCGACGGTGAATTAGGCAGAAGACGAAAGCTGCGACAACAGCCAGTAAGATGACAATGATGACGATTGGCGCTACTATGGTCGTGATATTGCCTCCTGTAATAATTATACAATAAACCATGCAAACGTTGTTTTGATTATTATGTAATACATGTTCCCTATTAATAAACTTACAGTTCATGCCAATAACTATGAGAGGAGGATTATTCAAAGCCCCTCATATACAACATCCAATTCATGACATATACATTACTATAGGCAAATAATGGCTGCATCCATGCTGAACGTGGTGAATGGTATAAGCCCGCCGTACTGTGAGTAACTTTGGATGATGTTCCCCACTTCCTCTTGGGCAAATATTAGCATGAACCTATGTTTAAAGTTTACTATCAAAAGTAAATTGCAAGTTGGACAAATTCTCCTTAAAACTACAAACTGTGGGGTATATTACTGAATACCCTTTAAATAAAGGAAACCAACACACAACAATTATATTATAATAGTTGTGATCTAATACATATGTAATTGTATAAGCCCATCCCACTCTTTAATATTTCTATAAAGATATGTTTTCAAACTAGTAAAATAAGAACATCACCACACTAAAGAACCTGTGTTCATGGGTCAGCAGAAGAAGACTATGAAAGCACGTACGTGTCTTCCGTTATTCTATTGTCTCCGAACGTACAGAATTGGCGCATTCGCAGACATTATGGCGCATACCGTATACGTAACCATAGTGACCTGTTGGTTCCGAAATGCTGGTATTATTTTAATGTTTATGAGGTAATAATGGTCGGTGTACGATTATTATTAGCATTATTATGAATTACGCAAACCTTTCCAAAGTGTTGGAAATCTAATAAATATCAAACAAAGGTGGCAAAATATATAAACCTGTTCTGTTCATTGCGTGTTAGTCCCCTTAAAAGTTGCCCGACATCAACAGAGCGCGAAATTGGAATATTAGACAGGCTTCTGTAATTTCCAGGGATAATCCAATTATGAAATTAATTTCTACGCCCACCCCCCCCCCCCCCCCCCCTCCCCCAAAAGAAGACAAAAATACAAACATATTACTTTTTCCCCCGTCAACTTTTGTTTTCATTTTGGGGCTATACTATGTTTACTTATACGAGATCATTTATTCATACCACTTTGTTCATCCCCCGTGCCAGGATGTTGCGTTGATGTTGTGCCAGGATGTTGCGTTGATGTTGTACCAGGATGTTGCGTTGATGTTGTGCCAGGATGTTGCGTTGATGTTGTGCCAGGATGTTGCGTTGATGTTGTGCCAGGGGCATTTGTTGGCAATAGTGAACCTCCAGTGGTCGTGGGTAGTGTAGTCCTGGTCGTGATGATGGGAGCTGCAGAAACAAAAGAAGTGCATTTGATGAACATTTGGACACAGATAATATGATATACCCCATCAATTCGGGAAATTCAAGCTTGGTGTTGGAGCCTGTATACTCATTTTCATTATCGGGAAGTTCAGATTGTGTAACTTAATTATAGAAACAAATTAAAGCTATTGAATTTTTGTAGAACAATTTCGCAATTATTGGTGAAAACTTGAAAAGCTATTCGAATCACTGAGGTGAATAATCTATAATTGTTCGAAGTTAGTAAGGCTGTTCTACAAATTATATAGTAAGTCCATTTGAACATATTTGATTTTGTCTCTATGAACTATTCATGGATTAATCAAAATCTACGTCATTATAAAATTATAAAATTGTTATACAGTATCACATTATGCAGTACTCGTGCTTTAAAAACATGTATATCAGGGAAGATGTTTAATTTCAGCTTAAGGTTAGATGATATGCATGAATGATGAGGTTAATGGGAATCGTTTGTGTATAAATTATAGGATCTTTAAAATTATGGTTGGTTTTGAAAAATAAATAGTACATGTTGGATGTTAAGTTACGATAACTTTGTCTAGATTTCGGTGTGGAAACCATAAACTCCCAATAGCATATGGTCGCTACTTGCCTGAGCAAGAGTTACAGATTTGTAGCTTGTGTTCCTTGCAGGATCTGGGGGATGAATTTCATTATGTCTTAGTGTGCCTGCATTTCAGGATGATCGGAATCGACTAGTTAAAGGGACAGGTCCACTTTTACAAAACGTCTGAACAGCTTTCAGTTGACGGATGGGGATCAATGTAACACGCAAAAAAAAAATCAGAGCGAACAGCCCTCTAATTTGGATTCTACGAATGAAAAACGAATGCGTCCCTCCATTTAAACTATATATCGGTCAATAAAGGAGTTCAACTGATTTAGCATAATATTACAACAATATAGTACTAATTCTCGTAAAGGTATTGTGAAGCCGACATTTCTGAACGTATGTCATGGAAAAAGATCTCAAAAAGAAAGAATATATAATTACATGTAGTCAGTTTAAGCGATGTTTGGGTATTTTGCTTGGTAAACGCTCACACATTAGTACTTATGCGCGGGTCACGTAGCTAGCGCGGGTCACGTAGGGGTCATGCATACCGATCTGGCACTCCGTGAAATCTGTGTACGAACTTACTCACCGGCCGAAAATACGTATGTACCCATTTAACCGACGTCCCTCAGTTTAATCAGTTTTAGGTCTATAACTCCACGAAAAAGAGATTTCAAGCCCTAATTTTTTCAGGCATGCTATTAAATGACATTTCCTTTCATATAAGACAATAACCTCGCAACTTTTGAATTTTGGCTTGCAAAAGAGGATCTCTCCCTTTAAAGGTCGTTATTTTGAGAGGCCAAATGCATATAAGATGTATCAGTTATTCAATACCAGTAATGTTAAGCAGTTAAAGAATTTATCAAGGTTTTGTAGAATTATTATGTCTAAGTTCTCTTAGTGCCAAAAAGGTTATTGTGTGTGTTATTTTAAAGTTGTGGTGCTCATTATATTGTTGTTCATATTTTCTTGCGAGGTCGCCATAGTGTTGCCAAAGATTTTGTTTGTTTTTATCATGTTTATACTTAATGTAAATATCTAGTTCTTTTAATATTTACGCATTATATGTTTATACACATGATATACACTTGTATCTTTGTATTTCTCCCATGCCCCCGTGAGGGACCATTTTTGAGAAATAAAAATCATTGTCATTGTCATTGTCATAAAAAAAATAAATAATAATAATGACAATGTACTGTAGTTCAATTATGGCACCTCGGCTCGTTCGTAATATTGTTAATTTGTAATTATCCTTTTCTCTAATGTTCCAGATTTATACATACCAGGCGTCGGTGGTCGGATTTCAGACACTTGAATGTCATTAATCTTAACGACAGGAGCATCACCCCACCACCGAGTATCACGGACAGCTTTGAATGAAATCTTTATAAAGGAACGTGAAAAAAGGAGTTGCGAGAGACTTATTCAATGCAATGTTGTTATAATAGCTATGGCTGATAAATTAATTTTACTCGAACGAAATACTGGTAAAGAAAGATAAATGAAAAGAGCAAAGAAACATGAGTTTCCACGGAAATATGACCCGAGACATCAATATCGCTATACAGGGTGGCCCCAAAAAAACAGAACGGGGCACTTCTCAAAATACAGCAACACAATTATTATGTCCAACGGATAGGGTGTCTTTTCCAATGAACAACGTCGATACCAAGAACAGCCATTTTGGTTGAGTAGTTTTTGTTCTATATAGGGCGCTGTGAGTGACATGATGTCAGGTTCATTTTTTTGTCAAGTTTTACCTAGTCAGGGCCAGTAAAACCGCACGCACCGCCTTTCATAGCGTGAAACACAGCGCGCCTTTGACAGTGCGCACTCAGCCGTGTGCCGAGATAATGGGCATGGTATTACGGGCAGTGAGTGCGGTTTTACTGGCCCTGACTAGGTAAAAATTGACAAAAATTGGCACCTGACATGGTCTCACTCACAGCGTCTTAAAACAAAAACTACACGACCAAACTTACTGTTCTTGGTATCGTTTTTCATTGGAAAAGACATCCTATCTGATGGATTATATAGTTTGGTACTATATTTTGGGAAGTGCCCCGTTCCGTTTTTTTGTGGCCACCCTGTATAGACAGGTGCTTGAACAAGGGCGTAAACAGTGTGGTCGCATTTCGAGGGAGCGAAGCGGCCAAGGGGAGTGCATTGGTGTCTCCAGTGGCGTACCCAGGTTTTTTTTCAAGGGGGGGGGGGGGGGGGTTATTTCGTCGACCAACATTTTCGAGGAGTTGGGGGTGTCGGTGAAGATTTTTAGAGGGGAGATGCCGGTAAAGATTTTTAGAGGGGGGAGTGTCCGTCAATATTTTTCAAATGGGGTGAGTGTGCGTCCCAATTTTTCGAGGGGTTATTTTCGACCAACATTTTTGTGGGGGGGGGGGGGGGGGGGGTGTCGATGAAGATTTTTCGAGGGGGGTGTTGGTGAAGATTTTATATTGATACTAGATGAGACGAATTATTTAAATACACCCAAACCTACACCGAGTTCATATCATAGTGATACTTTACTCATTCCTCATATTTTGATTGGCTATATTTTTATTCTGCCATTACTGTATAACAATGTTTGCATTTTTATTTATATATATTACTGGTACGATATTTTGTATACTTCATATTTCCTTTTAATTTGTATGTAATTATCGATGTTTTTACTTGGTAAATTCACTTGCAATTTAGCCTTTGGCTACAATGTGTTGAATAAAATAACTTGAAATGAATTGAATCAAATTTAATTTGAAGACACGTCTTTATTTAATCAATGGCTATTTTAATAAATGCTAACCTGCATCAAGGAAGAGCACGTAATATTAACTTCGAAAGTCTCCCAAGAACCCGACGTATCTTCGAGAATATGAAGCGTTGTGTCAGTAGAGCATGTCGACTCTATCTCAAGATGGCCGTTGGTATTCCTGAAGTACTGGAAGGACAATTGTCTCGTACCCGGGGTAAAAACAGGAAGATAACAGACGACTTGACTATTGAAGAATGCGTATACGAATGAAGCATTATAGTTCCCTGCATGGAGAACGATAATAGAAAGGAAAATATGTTATCTCGGTTAATTATATCCCATACATATTTTGAGTACTGCAATTCGCCCAAAGTGAGCTCGATCGCCTCGAAACACTCTTACAAATTCGAATTTGAGCATTCATTCGAAGAATCGACAAACTACCCAGCTAGCCACCTGACGTTGGGCCGATGTCGGAATTTGGTTGCCGGATGTCGGCATATCGCCGTTGGCTCGAGGTTAAAATGTCCGCCAGCCCAACATCGTCACGACGTCATTTTTGTGATATATTGGCATAAGGTCATTTTCCGACAATGGCCCAACATCATGTCATGAGATGATGTTGGGCCATTGTCAGAAAATGACGTTATGCCAATATATCACAAAAATGACGTCGTGACGATGTTGGGCTGGCGGACATTTTAACCTCGAGCCAACGGCGATATGCCGACATCCGGCAACCAAATTCCGACATCGGCCCAACGTCAGGTGGCTAGCTGGGTATATCAATCATAAACAAAATTGAAATGTAACGCTCTATTAGTGCGCATCAGTTTGCTCACTTTATAGAAAATATTTTACGGGTTTTCTACGCATCGACAAAATTGAAAAATGAAAAATTCCTGGCTATACGCCTATACCCAGCTAGCCACCTGACGTCGGGCCGATGTCGGAAGTTGGTTGCCGGATGTTGGCATATCGCCGTTGGCTCGAGGTTAAAATGTCCGCCAGCCCAACATCGTCACGACGTCATTTTTGTGATATATTGGCATAACGTCATTTTCCGACAATGGCCCAACATCATGTCATGAGATGATGTTGGGCCATTGTCGGAAATTGACGTTATGCCAATATATCACAAAAATGACGTCGTGACGATGTTGGGCTGGCGGACATTTTAACCTCGAGCCAACGGCGATATGCCGACATCCGGCAACCAACTTCCGACATCGGCCCGACGTCAGGTGGCTAGCTGGGTACCAGTGTTGGGAATTACGAAAAACAGCTATTTTGAGCAAATTAATTGATCAATATTGTTGAAACAGAGATTTTGCCAAAATTCCACAACTTGTTTATCCGCTTTCACCGGTTACGTTTCTGTGGCTTCACGCTCGAGTTAATGTGGGCGGCGTGCATGGTTGCATAGCCTTTTGCACGTGATGTACATGAGCGAATTAATTTAATCGCGAGTCATCCGCTTTTTCTATTTCGAATTGCAGCTTTGTAAAACTCTATACACATCTGTAACATTCTTTTACATGGTCGGTGATAAAAGCGTCAAAAATACTGATATTTCGCATTCACGTTTGCCCCCTAAGATTTAAAAATTGGGGAACTCGTGCAAAATTTATGGGACTCGGATGGGTAATTTATACCCCCCCCCCCCCCACACATACACACACACACACACACACACACACACACACACACACACACACACACACACACACATACACGCCTGTTGTCAAATTGTTTTTAGTACATGAACCTTGCAAAACATTTTGGAATATATCGTAACTTACCTTCTTCTATTTCCCATTGCCCTTGATCATTGTTTGACTGAGTTATGAAACAATCATCCGAGCCAAAGTTGCAAGACCAAACTGAAAAGAAAATATATCACGTTGTATTTACATGTCTATTATAATGTCTAATGTCACAGTCAGTCACCTATTCGTGTAAAGAGTAATATTGATAAAAAAAACTTAAATTATCCACGTAGTGTGAGTTGTAAAATGTTTTTTGTTTTTTTCTTGGCAAATACATTATTTTACATTTAGTAAAACAAATTATACGCTTTTTTAAATTAAGGAATAAAAAGGTTGATGTAGATGTGATAAACATGTATATTGCCAATAATAAAATTAATAAATTACGGTAGATTCTGTAAAAATTTCTTGGATTCGTAATTAAAAGTAAATTAAATTGGAAAAACAAAATAAATTATCACGAAAGATATCTTGTGTTATTGGAGTATACAATATAATTAAGTTTAATTGACCTTTGTCTGTTTTAAATGTTTATGATTTACATTTATATCTTGTTGCTATATTTATGTTTCTGTACATGAACAATATTTTACCAGAATTTTTAAATTTTATATTCCTCAAATACATAAGTATGTTACTAGAAATGCTGATAATCTTTGTTTGCCCAAGTATCGTTATAATTTGTCTAGAACAATGATTTAATACAGAGGGCCTTATTTATTTGCTTTTGTATGTTGCAACATGGTTTTAAAGATTTGTTTTCATTATCTCCTTTTAAACGAAAATATAAATCATACCTTATTGATCATGCATTGTGATCAACAAAATATTTGTTTCCTTTATATAAATATATTTATGAAAGACTGTTAATGCCAGCATGTGTGTATGTCATGGCATGTTCTATGTTCTTAGTTTGTACATTATAGGAACCTGGCCCGGTATTGAATTCCATCCTTGGCTGAAGTAAGTAATCTGGTAATTGAGATATGATTAATTCATCAGATTTTGTTTTACTGAAGTATAAGTCAGAAAGTCAAGTTCTATCTCAGCCTAGAAAATGCTAAGTAAATGTCTTACCTAATCTAAGTACATGTATTTAATTGAATACCAGGCCTGGGGATTAGCCTATAGGTCTACGGCCTTTGCTGATCCCCACATCCATTCTATTTTATATTGCTAACGCTTTTGCGTGGTACTTTGTCGGTGTAGTATTGTGTTGCTTCGTTTTATTTTATCATGATTCTTTATATCTTTTTGTTTTATTGTAAAATGGTGTATATTTGTGTATTTCACCATGTTTATTGCATTGATTGATATACATTTGTTTTAAAATCGATGTGAATAAAAGGCCTTTGATAAGCCCCTATATATAAAGGGCGACGAAACCCTATATAGACAAATTATTTTCAAAATAAGAAGCAGAACTAGAGTGATTATCAAAACTAATTGAACAAAATAGCCAAGAACTAATACAAATAATGCCCGGAAAGACGAAATTATAGAGTTCCGTGGAAGGAATATTATCTAAATTACGATATTGGTTTTAAAGCTCTACAGACAAGAACTAATTCAAAACTGTGTTTTACTGTATCTAAGGTAGATTTTCATGAAGATTATTAATACAAACATATTTTTCTCGTGGGAAAACCCGGTAAAATAAAAAAAATCAACTTGTAAATTCACTTTAGGAACCCCCGTAAAAAAATTGAGTCCGGGCGAAGAAAAATGACGTCATCGTTGTGACGTCACATAAGGACAATCGCAGTATAGCTTGGTGCTCTATTGTCGTAAAAGCTGAGTGCATCTACTCACGTTGGCAGAGAGATATTATTTCGATTTTGTTCAATATTTGCAAACATTTGTTTAAAGTGATGCCTGTAAAGTGTCTAACTCCACGAAAAATACTTGGACCTTCCTCGTTTCTCTTCTGCCGTGTTGTTTAGCTTATGGTAAGAGAGGAATAAAATAGGGTTAGATTTTTTCAAATGTCCCTTTAGTATGAAGATAATTATCATTGAAAGTCATTATTTCAAAAGCGTTAGCAACGCTTTTGATATAAAGTACAATTGCCGTAGCTGAACTAGTCCGGCCAGCGCGCGTGGGAAACCTTCCCGACCCGACTGAACTTTGAGCCGAGCGCGCGCAAATTCCATGAATTCTGTACCGTCTGTAAACATACACGGGTGCGGATATCGCAAACGGATGATTATTACTGCGACAAATCTACGGCAGGCCATCAGTATTCGGTGATAAAATATGAACTCAATATTCGTTTTTTCACTAGGTAAACAGTGTTCGTTTTCTTTCAAACTTTCACAAATCTTTCAATTGTATTTTACAATGATATTCATATAGAATTGAAGTCTCAAATGTCATTTTGTGCAATATCTGACACATTACAGGCATCCACACTCAGATGTGTTGCTGCATCCTGCTACAATGCATTTCTTAGGCATTTTCAGTTAATCCTCAATTTCCAAGCAAATACGAGTTTGTTTTACTAGCAAGTCAAAGGCTCTGCATGTAAACCATGCACGTTCGTACTTTGTACTCCGTGTTGTGGTCCTCATGTGACGTCATGACCCGATGAGCACGTACCGACACGCGCGCTCCGCTATAAATAACTTGTTTAGGAGTATGGAACGCCGATGCGAAAAAGAGCCAAAAAGTTGCATGCGATTTACCTTTTTGGCCCAACTTAAGGATTTCTTTGAAAAAAAGAGTGTGGTATATCAATATAGGCACATATTCAAAGCTATAAACCTGAATCAAAGCCGGGATTTCACTATACCTTTAAATTTGGCGCCGTCTCTTATTTGACTGTAACGTATGTTCGAACCTAACCGCGATATCTTTTGTATATTCAATCGTTTTATTATTGTCATTTTTTTCTAACACAGTATTTAAAAACAATAATAATGTTACAATAGATTGCAGATAATGTGATTATTCTGTTATTCAGGTACATTTTAGCGAATACCATCAATAATTCACCTTTTTATTAGAATTGTATACAATGAGTCCCCTTTTTTCTTCTTCTTACACTGAAACAATTTGTCTAGATATGTATTGTATAGTCATTTAATTTACCTGACGGAGAGGAAACTAATTCAGACACACGTATGTCATCTATTCCAATATAAGGGGCTCCATTTCCATAATCGCTATCACGCACAGTGGTAAGTGATATCTGTAGTTCATAATGTATACAAAATAACAATTTACAGGTATAAATGAATAGTATATAATTATTATAACGTTGTAGTTACATAGTATAATAAAGTCATACTAAATATTATTGTACATATATAATTATTATACAGATGTTAACTGGTGGAGGAGGGAATAGCACGGAATGCTCCTGTCCGAGGGATTTGAAATGCTATTGAGGGAAGATTGTAAGAAGACTGTTAACAGTTAAAGGGATAGTTGAGTTCTGGTAAAGAGAGTACATTTTTGGTCAAACTAGCGAGTAACCACAACCTGCACCATTACATTACAAACTAATAGTTATAACTCCACCATGCTCGAAAGGAATACAAAATTACAAACGACTAAGTAAAAAGCCTGTTATCATTCAAAAAGAGCCGTTCAAACTCAAGAGGGCGCTCTCTAAAAATTGGTTTCAACCATTTTAAATAAAATATTGTGCATGTGATGGTTTGTAAAAACTGTGATTAGATAGAGAGATAAACTATTAAAAAACTTCTATTGAAAATTGTTGAAAAGAGGAAGCATTTAAACATAACTTTAACGGTTGGTTCAAAATTATTGAATAATTGTGGGGCCCCACATTTATTACAAATGGTTACGTTTATGGATATTTCAACCGTTTCTGAACCGATTTTAATCAAATAAAGTTTATTCTGTCATTAAAATATTATGCTCTTTCAAATTTGACACTCAGTTTTTCATTATCTCACAGAAAAATTATTATGTGTAGCGCCCTCTATACCAAAACTCAACTATCCCTTTAACATCTGTTATGTTATATGACTAAATTAACACAATCATCTTTACACTTCTAGCCTCTCTGAGCTCGATTAGAAAATTTGGCTTTTCGAAGTGATATGTTGACAAGTTATTGTGTCGTCATAATATAATCTCTCTCCCCCTCTCATTGTGACGTCCTAATATAATCTCTCTTGCAGCATGTAATATAACACCTGCAATCGATAACATCTCTTTTATTGTTTGCCATAATTATGTCTAAACGAAAATTCCCTGTTATATAACAAATATCATTGCAATCACGTGACTGTGTTGAGCCAATCAATGACTCGTATTTTATTAATACAATGTTGCAGCTTATTTCAACATAAGAGCTTAAAGGGATCTAGTAACTTTGTTGACATGTGCAAACAGTGATGAGTGGTTGATACAATATAATTTATATTGTTGTTATAATAATAATAATAATAATATATTCGATTTATATAGCGCCTAATATGATCGATAATCGTCTCTAAGCGCTTTACAATGATATGTCCAATGGGTGTTGTGTTAACATTTCAAGTTGAATGGACGTTATATGGCCGAGTAATGAGCAAATATGCAAAGTGATATTCACTAACTCATTGCACTCACTTTGTACATGGTTTTCGCGGTCCGGACATAACACTTCAATCGTAAAAATCTTTTTAACGAAAGGGAAATTTTAAAACCCGAAACCTATTCCATGCTTTTATTTATAATACGACTACAACAAGGTATGAAAGAACCGCTAGGATTCAAATTGGATTTTGAGGATTTGGACAATGTTCACTAAGTCCCTTTAAAGATACAAATCGAGTAGTTTAGATCATTGAAGCAAGCGTGATGTATAAGAATATGGCCCTACCATAATATACATTTAATTTCATTCGCATTATTATAATATAATATAATCATTTCCGATTTTCCGTCAGTCACCTTAAAGAAACTAAAGAATACAACGTACTTTGGCACTTGTTCGATAGTTGATGACTTGTAAAATAGGTCTGCCGAAAAAAACTCCATGAAAATAAACACAGTAGTGATTTTAGACTAATTTTCTGATGCCAAATCTCACTTAGCAGCCAGTTTACGCCCCACCCACATTTAGGGTCCAGAATCGGCAGCGTGATTGACATGTGATTGACAATTCATTGGCTTACGTCATCTACATAATTTAGTTCATTAGTCCGTTCTTTAGATGACGTCACATTTTTGCGATTTAAAAGGGGCGTTCCCAGGACAATTAGATATTTACTAATTACCCCAAAAATGATTGATTTCATGGGAAATGACTGCCAAATTCTTTTTCTTGAGGAAAAAGTTACGTATAGAGAGCCTAATTGTGAAAATTAGGCCATCTAGACGCTGTA
This sequence comes from Echinarachnius parma, assembly GCA_037951105.1. Lineage (NCBI taxonomy): Eukaryota > Metazoa > Echinodermata > Echinoidea > Clypeasteroida > Echinarachniidae > Echinarachnius > Echinarachnius parma. The sequence goes on from JBAMJV010003253.1 coordinate 54,620, forward strand.
GTTCCTTTAATCACGCATATTGGTAGCTGCATTAAATATATATACATGGTAAAGACAGACAAATTAAAATTTCATGCACAATTATGTCAAATCGTATTATTGCTATGCGAGAAAATTAATAATTATGTAGTGGAATTTGAATTTAATTAAATTGTAGCTAAAATCTTGAAACGTGATATCATAATGTATAGCCCACAAGCGCTAAGCATAATTGTACTATTTACCTGGATTGCAGAAGTGCATGTGATGTTTAATTCCTCATCTTGAAAATAATTTGAGATTGAAACATTGTAGAGGTCTATTTCTGTGCCGTTTGGACAAAGTTTGATTTCCAGATGACCGTTGCTATTTTTATTGTAGAATTTAAATGAAACCTTGCCCATGCGTGAGGCAAATGTTGGAAGACGACAGGCATACTTATCACCTGGATAGGCCCAGCGTAAATGTGCATAGTAATAGTAATCTGCAGGAAGAAATAAATATAGATAAAATTAATGTATAAAATAAGAGGTCCCCCCAAAAACAAACTTTACAAAAGGAAAAAAAAGAAGATAATTGCTAGATAGACTACTATAAAATACGGGAAATGGACTGGAAGTATACAGAAATACGTATCAATATGATTAATGATATAATTATATCACCAGTAAATGAAAAAATGAATATTCATCGTGTGTATTGTGGAATGCGTACCAATGGCAGTATTTTGAGTACCATAACATATTAAACACTCGATCAAGAATTAACATTTTCAGACACCATGTACAATTATGCACGTATTACGCTGTACCGTTTTTGATCATGATTTAGTCTAGCACTAAAAGAATGGGCGGCCAATAGTGCCAGAATATTCAATCAGATTTAGAGACAAGACATGTAGGTACATACGAAGGACAATAGCACATACATAATGGGCGATCAACGGTCACCTGTAATACCCCCGTCACACCTACTACGCTCCTAATACGCTCCTAATCCCTATTGATAAATTTGGCTAGAGCGGCGTTCATTGTTCTCTATTGTTATCGATCGTACTACACTTTTTCGCCGATCGCACGGCGCTCCCACTGTGAGGGCATGAGAGTAGTACTTTCTCCGAGAACGAGTTGGCAAATTTCTGCGCTTGCTTTGAACACGCCCAAAACAAGCGTAGCTGTTCCACGATCTGAAATTTTGTGCAGGGGGGTATTGTGTGTTCATACATGGGAGTTTATCTTTTCACGCATTTGAGATAATCTTCCCATTCATTTCTTATTGAACAAAATACATTTTGCCGATCTTTTCCAGTGCTTGTGATCAGCTATTGTCCAAGAGCGTAGTAGAAGCGTAGCTCGGTGTGACGGCACCATAAACGATCGAACAAGAGAGACCGCGTAATGCGTAAACGACGGCCAAACGCGGTACGAGCGATCAAATGCAGTACGAACAATGAAATGCGGACATGATGATGATGATGATCATCATCATCATCGTTCATGGCGATAATGATGATGACGATGATGATGATGATGATGATGATGATGATGATGATGGCGCTGATGATGATGGTAATTATGATAATGATAATCAGTGGCGTAGCTACGGGGGGCGGGGGGGGGGGGGGGAGCACAGGGGGCACGTGCCCCCAATAACTTGAAAATAACTATAGAAAACATAAGGGGTACATTTTGAAAAAGCACAGAAATACATAATGCGTGCCCCCCCCCCCCCCCCCCAGATCAATCCGACCACGCTACGCCACTGATGATAATCATGGTGATGATGGTTATAGTGATATTGATGATGATGATAATGATAATCATGGTGGTGATGGCTGTGATGATGTTGATACTGATGATAATAATAGTAATAACAAAAGTGGATACTTATACATGTATAGCGCACGTTCCGCTTCTCGACGCTCACGGCGCTTGGAAAAAAAAAAAAAAAAAAACAACAACACATAGACCAATAACACTTAATTACCTCCGCCAACGAAGTTGGAAGGAGGTTATGTTTCTCGTACGTTTCTAATTCTGTTGTTGTGTTTTAATTCTTTTGTTTCTCTTTATGTGTTCGTGTGTTCGCGCGTGCTTCGGATGTTGTACACTGTATCGATATATGAAGCTTTATGAAGGGCTTATTTGCTCAAAATACAAATTTGCTAAATAGTCTCAATTTAAGACTAGGAATAGTTTACATTCGGATTTTATTAATTTGAGCCTGATCACCATGGTTCAAATTTGTGTCATTTCAAGTTTTGATCACACTCGACTTAATGAAATCGGAAGGTAAACTATTCAAATTCTTAAAAGGAGACGCTTTAGTTAATTTGTATTTTGAGTAAATACGCCCTTCATATAGCGATTATTACGTCCGAAGCGTGCACGCCTTACCACGCGCTCTAAAATCCCATCGCAAAGAAAATCGGTCTCTCATAGAATAACACGTGTTTCGTCGCGGCGGCGAGCGAGGCGGCGATCGCGAAGACTCAGGGATCGAATAGCGCAATATACGGACACGTCTGAATAGTCATGCACTAGTATTCAAGAGCAAGCTTCCTGCGCGATTTCTTATCGGTAGATGGCATCAGGTAGGTACATCGCTGATATGGCACTTTTCTATATGTTGCGTGTAAATGGTCAAGCATTGCTGGACCAATTTACTTGTCCAGCATTACTGGACTTATACAGTGAGATTGCTATTGACATGATTGACGACATGTTGAAGCCTTTCATGGACCGTTCTTTTTTATTTGGTACATTTATGTTCATTTTTATGAATTTAAATGAACAAATTAACGAACTTAAACTACATGTACTACAATATGCTTACCAAATATGCTCAGTGTTTTAAATGTTCAATTGAGCTGTTCAGTAGCATTTTAGCTCCTTTTCTCTGGAAAAATGAGTGGTCGGCTAAATGTCATAAAAAGACAGTATTAAATGAAAGCACATCTACAAGATAAGCTTGGGCTACTTATTAAGGAAATATGGCGCTTTGGTGTCCATTTGTTTCCCCAAAATGTGATTTTTTTAAAAAATCATTTTCTTGTCGGCTGTCTTAGTTCATTCGCGCAGGGCGGAGGTATGCACTCCGTGAGTGCAGCTATTTCTAGTTATCAAATGTTTTCAACAAAGATTTAAAGGTAAGTTTTTGCTCATTACGCCACTGTGTGAGACTATTCTGTAGGTAGGCAGGGGCAGATGAATAAAGTTAGTACTTATTGATATAAGAGTACTACAATTTTAAAGGTGATGTGTTTCTCAACAGGAAGCCAATGGAGAGATTGGAGGACTGGTGTTATTTGTGAAGACTTCTTTGTGCATATAAGTAGTATTGCATGATAATGATGGTCATGGTGATGATCGTGTATGGCCATGATGGTTTTGACGATTATAATAATAATGGTAATACATATTATAAAACGGCTCTGGTAAATTCAGTAACGTGATTGGTTAAATCCAGTCACGTGTCTATTCATTAAATTTCAACAAACAAACAAGAAAAAGCGTAACACACATGTGTTGTCACTTTTTGTTGCGCGATATTTTCACGGCTGTGACGTCACAATGCTTGTTTACATAGTTCTACGAAGTCAAACTTGCGAAAGTGATACAAAAAAAAAGAAGGAAAATTCTTCGTTTTGTAAATAATCTGTTCTGTAGTAAATAAATCTTAGCGGATTTGTAAATTATATGTTATGTGGTTTGATATTGGGAAGTTTTGGAATGGAAATGCATACAATTCTTTGATAATTCTCACTTTTAACGGGAAAAATTTCGGATTTTCGGCAATTACCCATCGACTGCATTTGATCTGCTGAGCTGCAGAATCAAATTCAGTGAAGCGAGTGCACTCTAGTGATGATTAATTTGGTAAATTCCTAACAAATTCACACTCTAGAGAGTAGATAGACTGGGTTACTAATTGTGGCGAGTCTGTTTTCAATAATCTAGCAAAATAAAACAATCCGTGGTTGAGCCTGTTTTATAAAACAAATAATACTACGGTCTTGTCATGCGTGTCATGTTAATGCATCGACTCGCGGCTATGTTAGCTGTGCGCATGCGCACTCGGCTTCGTCTCGTGCACAACGTACAGCTAACATAGCCTCGAGTGCAATGCATTTACACAACGCACTCTAGACCGTGTATTATTTGTATAACATCTATATGGAAAACGGTAACTAACATGTGTGCACTTGATAAAATATACCGATACAAATTTTAAAAGTAGAAATACTGTATAATTATATCATTTGTTTTGGCAATATATTTTTTGTTCCTATTCATAGATATGAAATTTTAGATATTGTTTCGAAATTTGATTCTAAGAAAAGTTCAGGCCATGATGAAATTAATAATTTCATTTTAAAAGGCATTATATCTTCCGTTGTGGATCCTCTCGTTCATATTTTTAATTTTTCTTTATTATATGGCCAGGTACCAAACTCTATGAAAATTGCTAAGGTTATTCCTTTGTTTAAAAAAAGGAGATAAATTAGATGTAAATAATTATCGACCGATTTCTTTATTGTCCTCTTTTTCGAAAATTTTAGAAAACATAATTTATTCTCGGACAGTATCCTTTTTGAAAAATAATAATATTTTTTCTAATCTCCAATTTGGTTTTAGGGAAAAACATAATACTGTACACGCATTATTGTCTTTTATTGAGAAGGTAGCTCATGCAATCGACAAATCTTCTCATACGATAGGCATTTTCCTGGACTTCTCCAAGGCCTTTGACACAATTAATCACGACATTTTACTTTATAAACTTTCACATTATGGTGTACGTGGGATGGCCTTGGAGTGGTTCAGGAGCTATCTTTCGGATAGAAAGTAGTATGTATTTTTAAATGATAACTCTTCAGCTCCCCATAATATACATTGTGGTGTTCCACAATACTAGGTCTACTAGGTATACTAGGCCCACTTTTATTTATTTTATATATTAATGACTTTTGTCGATCATCCGAAATTTTGTCTTTCGTACTTTTGCTGATGATACGAATTTGTTGTTTTCTCATAATGATTCTTATAGACTAGTTGAAGTTATTAATATTGAAATGAGTCATATTTTATCGTGGATCAGAGCGAACAAATTATCATTGAATCTCCAGAAAACGAAATATATGTTGTTTACTAAATCTATAGATTCGTTACCTGCTAACATAGTTTTTGAAAACACCCCTTTGGAGTGTGTTTCATTCATTAAATGTTTGGGTGTAACGGTTGATAATAACCTTACTTGGAAATTTCATATTGAAAATATTTGTAAAACAATTTCTCGTAATATTGGTATAATTAATAAAGTGAAGACATGTCTTCCTTTTAATTCATTAATTATGCTTTATAGTTCTTTGATACTCCCATACTTGAATTATGGTATCTTAGTTTGGGGTAACACTCATGAAACCTTATTGGATAAAGTGTTGTTATTACAAAATAAGATTATTCGTATAATTTGTAATTCCCCCTTTCTCTCCCATACAGACTCCTTATTTTTTGAAAATAAGATACTGAAGGTAAAAGATCTATATTTATTTCAACTTGGTCAATTTATGTATAATTATAATAAAAATATGTTGGCAATGGGTTTTTCAAAAAATGTTTTTTAAAAATAGCTCAGTCCATAATTATCCAACAAGACATTCTGAAGAATTTCATTTACCTCTCTTGCGGACCCTCCTTGCTCAAAATACATTTATATATGAAGGCCCCAAATTATGTAATTCTTTAAGTACTGAAATAAAAAATGCTCCATCGATTAATATTTTTAAGAAAAAATTTAAATTGTTTTTATTACAATCTTATGTACATCATTGAACTATATCGCCCATTTACTCTTTCCCAGTCCTTACGTCATCCTGAACAAGGTCTTTCTTTACTCGCAGACTCAAAATGTAATCTGATATGATATATTGTGCCTTCTCATGCATAGCTCCTTTCTAAGCGCAACTCTTTTTCCTCATTTCCACTTGAACCCCACATGTAGCTCATCCTTTTGTACTACTGATTATATTTGTACCCCCGATCTCTCACTTCCGTTTGGCAGTGTCTAATTGTTGTATTGTATCCGTCTTCTCCTATTGTTGTCAAATTCTCTCTTGTCCCATGCTGGTCTCTGTTGGCACCCCTTTTTTCCTCTCTATACTTTTTTTGTAGTCTAGAATGTGTTAATTTAAATATACAATAATATTCCTAACTATTATTTGAGGGGTCCACAATTGTACAAGCATTGGTTTTTAGTGGACCCCTCTTGTTTCCAATATGTATATCTCTATTTTGTATAAATTGTAATAATTAATTTGTAATGTTTTGTTGGAAGCAAGAATAAAATTGAATTGAATTGAATTGAAATTGAATTAAATTGAATTAAATATACAACTACAAAATAAAAACATGATGCATTTGTCCAAATCCCACAATCCTATAGTGAGCAAGGATTGTGGGATTTGGACAAATGCATCATGTTTTTATTTTGTAGTTGTACATTGCCAAAACAAATGATATAATTATACAGTATTTCTACTTTTAAAATTTGTATCGGTATTTTTCCCCAGGTGCACACATGTTAGCACGCAGACTGGGACAGACAAAGCTTGACCCTGAATATTTCAGGCAAACTTAAATGCATTCTAGGTTACCCCAGGTGGAAATGAATGAAAACCTAACAACCACAAACCTGAAGCTGGCAGAGGGGAATCAATGACCGAGGGGTGGGGTGGGGGAGATCTATCATTTTAGTGTTTCGTTGAACAGTGTATGTCACATCGTGGCGTTGCGACAAGGGAGGGGAGGGGGGGGGGGGGGGGGGTTAGGCACGTACCGCCAACAATTGGGACAAAACAATGACATATGTTTGGGTGAAATCTGTGTTCAAAATAAATACTTAGGGTGTGTGTGTGTGTGTGTGTGTGTGTGTGTGTCCCCATTCATTGGAGCCTAATATAAGTATGATGCCACCATGCCACGTTTTAACCAGAAATTGAGTTTTCCCAAATTTGATTTTGCCCGAACATGCCATCATTTTAACTTGTGACATTATTTTACCTATGGATGGTTGATACGTGCGAAACTTCGCAATCTATAGTATAGCGTCCACTAGCTGATCACAAGCGCTGGATTTTGTTCAATGGGGAATGAATGGAAAGATTATGTCATATGCGTGAAAAGATAACCTCCCATGCACGAACAGACAATACCCCCTGAACAAAAGTTCAGATCGTGGAACCGCTACGCTTGTTTTGGGCGTGTTCAAAGTGAGCGCAGAACTCCTACGATCTGAACTTTTGTTCAGCGAGCTATTGTCTGTTCATGGAAGGTTATCTTTTGACGCATGTGAGATAATCTTCCCATTCATTGCCTGCCTTGCCAATTTGCTTTGGTCGGAGTGGGAGCGCCGCGTGATTGGCGACAAAAGTGTACGATCGAAACAATAGAGAACAATGAACGCCGCTCTAGCTACATCCTCAACTCGTTCCTACTACACTTCGCCTCGCGCTTCCAAATTTATGAATGGGGATTAGGAGCGTAGTAAAAGCGTAGCTCGGTGTGACCGGTTGTATGGGATCTTAAAATCTTTGTTGAAAACATATCTATTTGATAATTAAAGGGGACCACCAGGCAAAGAACAACACATAATTAAATGTTTTGGTACCGTTTTGTGATATCAAATAGATACCAAACATTTTGCAAAGGGTTGTGTAAATTCACAAACAAAGCAATAAATTGCCACCACTTATGGAACCACTTTTATTTCCTGGTTCCGTACTGGCCAAACATTTGCGAGTGCGTCAATGCTATTCACGTGTACGTTTGGAGACAATATAATCCCGGACGATTCGTTCGCTCTGGACGTAGTATCTCGTACATGCAGACCTATTAACGCATGCTTTAGTGCTTTGGTGATGCGTTTTCCAATTATATATTTTTTTCTGGAAACATTTTTGTGAACTTGTTGATGGAATGGACTACTAAAGATGTTACCTTTCATTCATAATAATATTATGTTTGGGTGGTGGTACCCTTTAAGTGTTATTGGTCAATGTGTTGTTATTTTTTTCTCCAAGCGCCGTGAGTGTCGAGAAGCGGAACGTGCGCTATACAGGGTGGCCCCCCAAAAAAGGAACGGGTCACTTCCCAAAAAAAAGTAACAAAATGATTATGTCGATCAGATATAGTCTTTTTCAATGAAAAACAATACCAAGAACATTCATTTTGGTCGAGTAGTTTTTATTTTAGGGCGCTGTGAGTGACACCATGTCAGGTTCCCATTTTTTCAATTTTTACCAAGTCAGTGCTCGATAATTCGCACTTACTGCCCGTTATATCGGAGCAATATGTGCGCCATTGTTAGTATGCATTCAGCTGTGAAACGAAAGAATGGGCACAGTTGTTCGATGGTATACAAATGATGCACAGGCATGATTTGATCGGTAAGAATTGGATGCACGAGTTTAACTTTGGAATGGTTTTAAACCCACGAGCGCAGCGAGTGGGTTTAAAATTGGCTCTAAATTTACCGACGCATGCCTGTAAATTTACCGACGCATGACTGGGGAAAAAATTTGATTTTCACATTTGTTTGCACCCATTTTATAAAACAAATGCTGCACAGGCATATTTCGTGGATCGCTAAGAATTAGATGCAGAATGTTTCTAGAACTTAGAACTTTTAGCATGTTTAGAAGAGAATTGAGACACGTAAACATGTAATAACTGAATAAAAAAAACACGTAGAAACTCCACGTAGAAACTCACAAACTCTTGTTGAACTAGAAATAGTAAGTAACAAACACCTTTATACTACTAGATCTAAATCATTTATAAATCACCTACAACAAAAATAATAATATCAGTGACAGTGGCTTTTATAAAGGCCATCACAGGCTGCAAATGATCTGCTTTCTTCAAGGAATTCTGTAAACTCATTTGTATTACTTTCAATCGTAATTTTTTATTTTATTTATCTCTTGTATATTACTTCTTATAATCAATGTTCAAAGTGAAAACCAGTTTCATGCAGAGTGGCAGTGCACTTCTTAACCATTCACAACGTGTATGTAATAGTGTAGTTCAACTTTCAAAACGATGTCGATCAACAGAAAGACGAACGATGAACCAGAGGCAGAACGCCGATCAGGAATGAAGTATCAATGCTCACAACAAACATGTATTATTATAAACAGGAATGGAGATCACCAACGCGTTAGACCGGCAGCCCAGAGGTCTTTTGTGCATCGAAAAGCGTACTGATTGTTGAACATATGAATATTTAGAGGAGAATGTAACAAATCCAAAAATATGAGTCTCCCTGGGTGTATCCGTGGATAAAGGGGTCCTTTGCGCCTCCAAAAGTTGGCCCCTGGGGATTGTTCGATGCTTCTATTTTGTGCGATTGTACCGTGTTAATCGTCGCTCACGACTCATCACGGCGGGGTAAGCGCATCGTAGACAATGGAGAAATCACTCATGCATGTTACCTTTTTCGAACATTTTACATGGGCTGTTTTGAAAGACGAAATACACGTTGATTCATTAGGGATTATATCCAAAACCTCTTGCAACTTAACAAATATGTCTTACAGATTACAGAATACATATTGGATACAAATGTCATCCGTTAAATTACCCTACAGTTGCCTCTGAATGTTGAAGATCGACTCGTCAAAGTTGTTTTTACAAAAATGACCTTCCACTTTCAGAAATTGTATTTCCGTACGTAAATGTTATAAATGAACCCATACGACACGATCGCTGCACACCTATGACGTAAAGGTCAGTTTTATGTGTGTATTGGCGCCATAGCTGCAATGACGCATGACCATATGTGAATGTGTGTGTGTGTTTGTGTGTGCCCTGTCGCTATGCCATGCGCTCATATTGGTTCCTCTGCATTCGGCTATTTTCGAAACGGGTGTTTATGTAATGTCTTAAAATTAATTTGTAAGTGGAAGCCCTGTTTGATCTTGTTTTGGTGATGGGGTTCATTCAAATGTATTTATATGGCCTTTGCATATGCAAACGTGCTATCAATATGTATTCTGTAATCTGTAAGACATATTTGTTAAGTTGCAATAGGTATTGGATATAATCCCCAATGAATCAACGTGTATTTCGTCTTTCAAAACAGCCAACGTAAAAATTAACATGCATGAGTGATTTCTCTATTGTCTACGATGCGCTTACCCCGCCGTGATGAGTCGTGAGCGACGATAATACGGTACAATCGCACAAAATAGAAGCATCGGAAAATCCCCAGGGGCCAACTTTTGGAGGCGCAAAGGACCCCTTTATCCACGGATACACCCAGGGAGACTCATATTTTTGGATTTGTTACATTCTCCTCTAAATATTCATATGTTCAACAATCAGTACGCTTTTCGATGCACAAAAGACCTCTGGGCTGCCGGTCTACGTCTGTATCATAATTTGCGTTTGTTTTTTTCTTTTTTAAAGGGGAATTAACCCTTATCCTTTTGACTTACTGGATGTGATGAGAGCATAACTTCTATCATTGCTAGTCACTTATTTCCTCATGAATATTCCCGATTACAAAAATAGTCAATATTTTATAGACCACTGTCGTCTGCTTTCAATGCCCATAGGTCCGATGCGGCCATTTCTTCAACTACTCGCGGTAAAATGACGTGGCAGGCGGAGAACACAATAGCACTATCGTAACCCGCTATTGTGTTCTCCGCCTGACACGTCATTTCACCGCGAGAAGTTGAAGAAATGGCATTGAAAGCAGACGACAGTGGGCCATAAATTATTGATTATTTTCATTATTGGGAATATTCATGAGGAAATAAGTGACTAGAAATGACAAGATTTATGCTCTCATCACATCCAGTAAGTCAAAAGGCTGGAGTTCCTTCCCCTTTAAAGAACGTAGAGCGAATAGTTGTCGCCATTTCAGTAGTCGAATTCAGACATGCTATGCACTCGCTATTGCAGTTTGTACGTGTACGGTACGTGTGGCTATTTACTGCATGCATAAGTACAATAATCGTACACGCTAATTGACCAACCAGATTGCAGAGATTCTGAAGCCCATTCTATAATTCCATATGGTCCAGCGGCTGCAGTGTGTGTTAGTGCAGTGGTCCCCCAATTACACAACTGGTACAAGCACATACTTATACACACACATTTGTATGTGTTTTTTCGGGGGTGGTTCATGTTTTATTCTATAACTAAACAGAAAAAACATAAATAACAATTTCGTATGCATCATACAAATGGATGTCCCATATCATGAAACGGAATAACCTATAAGGGCAACTCCAGCGTCACGGACATTACAAATCAGAGAATTTTTATGACTTTCCAATGCCACTACTAATTCATACCTCTAACTAATGTCTAACTTTTATTTTGATTACAAAACAATATCCTAGTTAAGTATGCAAAAAAAGTTTCAGAACATTTATCCAATTCGTTACTGAGTAATTCTGCGAAATGTGCGCCGTCACGGACATTACATCTTTTGGACATGACTTTTTGCATCCATATACATCTTTGCAAAAGTCTGTGAGTTCTGAGACCTCATAAAGGTGATTTAGGTATTTAATTATAGACAAGGCAATGATGAATTGAATCCAAGTTGTTTTGGGGGAAACGGGCCAGGCATATGTGATCTAGACAACAAAACGTTGCGTCACAGACATTACATTTTCAGCGTCACGGACATTACACTTTTGTCCACTTTTTCTAAACTCAGAAATAACCCGCAAAAAATGCTCCATTGTGCATGACACTTTTTTAATTGTACATTTGATATGTAATCAAACAGTTTTGAGAACAAAAATTATATTTCAATTTTTTTTTCAATTAGCAAAAAATTATTTTAAAATATTAAAAAGTTTTTCCAAAATTATTGTAAAATTTGAAATTTTTCAACAGAATGTGCAGTAAACCAAATGTTCAACTATTCAAAAAAATATTATACATTTTTAATGAGGTACAATGCTGTTTTGTGCCAAAAAATTGTAAAATCTAAAAAAAGTTGTGTACATCATGGGCATAACACATGGAAAATCATGGACTAAGAGTATAATTTTTGCAATTTGATCATACTATATGAGATTTAACCATCTCTTTCTCCTCCCAGTAAGTTATAGTCAAGTCTTTATTGATTATTGAGACATGCATGTTCAAATTAAGCAAGGAATTTAGTTTTATAAATAGTTCAGAGTACTGACTCAAAGTTCACTATCTGATTAACGATACAATTTATTAAAATTTGAACCAGGAAGGTAGTAGTCCCCCTGTTACTTGGGATTATCTTATTTCTTGGCTAAAGTAAGACATTTACATAAGAAAATAATGCTTGATATTTTTTTGCTCTGCTTTTTTTATACTTTTCACTGTGTATGTAATGTCCGTGACGCAGCCGTGATGTAATGTCCGTGACGCCATTCTGGACAAGCCATCAAATATTTTAGTAAATGCTCTTGATATACTTTATGACATAACATTCTAGCTTTGCAAATGAATTTTGAATTAAATTGAATTAGGACTTATGCTTCTACAAAAACTTTTATATCTAAAACGTCACGGACATTACACATCAATGTTGTAAGAATCAAGATTTTATCCAATAACAGTTTTCAAAAAGTAAAGATTTTTACACAATTTCCTTTTCTATGATGTTAAAACAAAGCATAAACAAGACATTAGAAGTAGAATTATTGTTCTGAAGTGATCCATATTTTTAACTTTTATTTCATAAACAACGGATGCAAATTTCATCATTTTTGGGGGTAATACATACAATTTTTGTCCCAACTTCAATGGCCAAAAAAAAAAATATTCTGCATTGAATTTCAAACTTTTTCCCTTTCGTCATCAAAATATGGTCCTTCCTCATTACTATCCAGTAGTTAACAAGGCTGTCCCGTGAGTTTCATTTTTCCATCCTTGGGTGACATTTTTCGTGGAATTGCCCATAAATAACAATTTACATCAAATAATTATGAACTACATACGAATGAACAAAATTTGAGCTAAAAACAAACAAACATCCTCTACCTACCCCCACCTACCAAAACAAAATAAACACACACCCCTAACCCCCTCCCCGAATTGGCTCCCCCTAGCCATCCAAACAACATTGGTATGCCCTCCCGGGGCCCTCCACCGTCTCCTCTCCCCAAAGTAGGCCCATCCTCTGCCAATCAATACATCACGTATATTGTATTTCCCGCGATCACGCGCCCTCTCTCGTTTCATATTAGGTAGACCATGCCGCGATTATTGCCGCGAATAGAGTACAGAAGCCATGACATCATAAAAACACTAAATTTAGGAACCAGTGCACTATAACACTGATTGCCCATTGACAACAAAAATCATTCGGATGGGCATATCTCAGCCAACGTAACCTATTCCTTTGATTTTCGGTATTTGGACATTATTTGTTATGCTCTTTCTGAAAATGAAGTCAAAATTTTTAAAATTCTAAACAAAATGTTTATGACATCATTTATGACATCACACTTCACCACTCTATTCACCTAAAAAAAACTACCCTTTCACCTTCAAAATGTGTGAGGGGATGTTCAATATTGTACATGTATACATCTATTGTCCTTGTGCCGTGTTTAACCGTTTGTACCCAGGGGGGGGGGGGGGGGGGGGGGGTCACCGATCTATACCACTGGATACAGCGTGCTGTACAGTGCCGCATTCACTGCGCTGAAGCCGCCGCACAAAACCGGAAGTAGTTAAAAGTACTCCATTTACATTGCGCATGTCGATATACGCGTGTATTGGAAATGTGTGTAAATAGTGCTAGCAGATTGAATTGTTTATGTTCGTACACACAAAATAACTCTCGATTTAATTTGTAATTATCAGAGATGCCAGTTTTAAGATAGTTATATAAATACAGACCCTTGTCACTTTGAATACCAGGCTCATTTCGAGACATTTTACACACAAATATGGTATTCCATGCCCAGCGGCTTGCTTATTATTTTGTTTTCTTTTTCGATTTACCTCTCTTTTTTGGCGGGGGATTGGGGAGGAGGGGGCTGGGTCAAGAAAAAACTATTACAACGAATGTTGTAATAATAATACTGTACTAATAATATTTATCATATAATTGATAAAAAAAAGGGAGGAAAATGCTTGAATACTTTAGTACCATAAACCGAGATGACTATATGGCCGCAGGGGTGACTTTGGCCACTTTTTGAGATGAATATATTTTCATCAAGCCTCACTTAATAGAACAAATTTCAAATGTATTCTTGTCGGGTTATGCATAGAATCAGAAATTAGTTCTAAATAGTAAAACTTTATGAAAATACATCCTCAAAAAGTGGCAAAAGTCACCCTGGTTTACGGTAGCATGTATTCTACATGATTCATGTTGCTTCTCAATAATTAACTGAACATTGGACAATATATTATGTGGGTGTTTTTTTGTTACTAATTGTTATTCGTATATCACAACCAATCACCTTATATATCATCACATTTCTCATTTCCCCATCCCCCATTTTTATTCGCAATATATCCAATTCCCTCTTTTCACAAAGCTGAGTTAATTACCAAAGCGCACACATGACACCCAAGTACACATGACAACACACACATACACACACACAGGCACACATACGCACAGACACACCCACACAAACACACACATACACACACACACACACACACACACACACACACACACACACACACACACACACACACACACACACACACACGTACACACGCAGAAACATGCAAGCATCTCAAATGATAAAATATAAACAAACACATATACAGGTCCCGTTGCAGAAAGAGATAAATTCAAATGTAAGTTACAATGGATTGTAAGTCAGAAACTTTGCATGTTTCAACCAATCAGATTTGTGCATTGCTGCATATTCAGAATACATGATCTGACTTACAATTAATTATAACATAGCATCTCTTTACAAATAAAGAAGCAATTCGCACTGTCATATAAAATATAATTACAACTGTTGTTGTTTTCTATTTCTGAGTCAATAAATATGCATATGTTCATTTCATATGGGGGCCGTGTTCGATGAGCACATGACAATGCGACCTCATGTTAAGAAGATCTGTCGCACAGCTACAGCAGCCATCCATAAAATAGGACGTATTCGTAACCAGCTCGACAAACAGACCACCGTAAAACTCATTCACGCATTTGTAACTTCACGCCTAGACTCAGGAAACGCACTACTCTCAAACATGCCAGACCAAGACATCCAACATCTCCAGAGAATTCAAAATATATCTGCAAGAATCACCGAACGGGCCAGACGCACATCCCACATCACACCAATTCTGCACAATCTACACTGGCTACCAATGGACAAACGAACTCATTTCAAAATTCTTCTCATGACCTACAAAGCTCTTCACGGACTTGCACCTTCCTACATCTCACATCTTCTAGTTCAATACACTCCACGTCGCACCCTTCGTTCCCAGAACCAACACCTCCTGCACATACCCCGTGCTCGCACTCAGACATATGGACATAGATCATTCTCTTTCATCGCACCAACCCTCTGGAACAATCTGCCACTTCACATCCGGAAGGCATCAACACTATCTTCTTTTAGAACCGTACTTAAGACCCACTTGTTTTCTAATTAGTTTCGTGTTTTTGTTCATGTTAAATTGACTGTATTATATATTTTTGAAATGTTTGTAAATATTGTAAAGCGCATAGGGAACCAATTTGGTTATATGCGCTATATAAGCTGAAATTATTATTATTATTATTATATGCCAAAGCCAGTGATACAATTTGATACATGTACTTTATACACATGTTCATGTAATTAATACTTGATCTTCAAAAGCTTCATTTCCCTGTATTGAAACTCTAAAGAATAAAGAAACCTAGATCTTGATTTCACATAATACATGGCATAAAAATAAGACACACATCTTCCCTTTACAAATCTCCAGAAACTCCTTTCTGGTTCAAAACATAGTGATGGCTGATGCTACTTTTGAGGTTTGATGCTTTCATGCATTTGATCAGAAAATCCAGGAATAAATAATATGTCAAATAGTTCTTTCACTACATTTTAACATTGTACATACACAATGAAGTGGTTTGAGCTTTCAGGTACACAAACTTCAACTAACTTTTACAATATAAATACATTTACTAGGAATTATAAAAAAAACAAAAAAAAAACGATTTTTATAAATTATCCTAACATGAAATATTTCATGGCAAAACAAAATTAAAACATGTAGTAAGGGTGTCTTACTACACTATTTTGCTCTATAGCTCGATCACGGTAAAACTGTTTTGAGGAGTCAATCATACACACTTTGAGCGTTATTTAATTATGCTATTATCATTGAGCTGTATTTATAGAAGTTGATGGCGATGAAACGCTAATCTAAAAGGTCAGAATGCAATTAATTACAGTACACAATGTTCTTTACGCCCATGCACGACCTCACGGTGTGGCGCCTGGGCACGCTTAGAGACTTAAATGTATTGTTTGTGATTATGCGCTATATAAAAAGGGTTTATTGTTATTGTACTATTGGGCACGAGTTCAACTATTACTATTATCTATATATAAATGTCTCCATTCAATTAAGGAGACTTTTTAAAATCATTTTTCATTAACCTGTTACCATAAGCTGGCATGATGATTGTTACGTTATACATCTATGACACGCCATGAAAAGGTACACAATTGCACATGCTGCTGCCTGGCTTCAAGTCAAATAGATAGGGCGCTGCTGCTGTATCCATCCTAGATTTTGTTTTGTTTTAATAATATGCTATAGTAAACAAATATACCATGCACTGAGAGCCTCTAGTTGAAATTATGGATTCCGAGGTGACAGGAAAAGCACTATGTTCTGAGGGTCGTAGACCCGAAGAACATATTGCTTTTTCTGTCACCGAGGAATCCATAATTTCACTAGTGGCTCGAAATAGTGCATGATATATTTGTTTTATATCCTTCGCATAATCATAATCATCGCAAAAATAAATGATTTCAATTAAATTAAAGAAAATATAAAGAAAAACAAAACATTGATCATGGAACCATCACTGCACTGACTATGTTCTGTTTGTGACACTGACCCCCTTTGCGCAATAGTCCTAGCGCAGAGCGCGTATTGCGCTATTTTTCCATTCATGGTTACGCGCATTAACAACTAATGCGCACCTAAATGCAAAACGCGCGCATCAAAGTGAATAATTAACCTGCTTTACATACTACACACGTGTAATTGTATGGAGAAAATAGTTATTCGCACATTATATCATGAAACGGAATAACCTATAAATAACAATTTACATCAAATAATTATGAACTACATACGAATGAACAAAATTTGAGCTAAAAACAAACAAACATCCTCTACCTACCCCCACCTACCAAAACAAAATAAACACACACCCCTAACCCCCTCCCCGAATTGGCTACCCCTAGCCATCCAAACAACATTGGTATGCCCTCCCGGGGCCCTCCACCGTCTCCTCTCCCCAAAGTAGGCCCACAGGTCTCTTAACTTCGCGCGTATCCCAACTTCGCGGATCATAGGCGAGATACGCAAAAATTAGAACACGGACACGGCGACGGAAATTTTCAATGTCAACTGAAAGAGCACACATCAATTACTCATCAACCAAAAAATTAGCAAATAAAGAGCGATATTTCTGAAGAAATACTTACTTTTTGTGGTCTTTTTTTGTAAATCACAACTTTGGTGTTCCAACAAAATTATGGAGGAGGAAGTATCAAGCAAATTAGACGAAAATCGTTCCAGTAGAACATATTTGTTGTCATCGAAAGGCTGCGCAAAATGCTCCTTTATTCGACCTACCCTTCAAATTTACTTTCGGAGCGCGCAATCTCCGTAGATAGCTTGACAACGCTGCGCGTGCTAAGATGCTAATACGCGCAAAATGTTTGCATCATCACACTGCCATTGAAATGCGTGTTACGGTTTGCTACACGGGATACGTGTTAAGTCAATGGCAGGGTGCCCTATGTATTATGCGCGAAGTATGGAGACTACCGTACTCGGTGAAGAAGCTCTTGCTGATATGACATAGTCACGGAATCGGGTCATTAACACCACGAATTGTGAGTTTAAATGAAATTGTTCAAGATAAATCGAATCCTCAGAATTTGAGGGGTAATTTATTATTGTTTCATTGAGATTACTGTAATTTTCTTGATCCTAAGCCACTTTGAAAAAATCCTAAATTTTCGTGCGCGAAGTTAGGATACACCTTCATACAGCTAGTGCAGTGCACACCGCGGACAATTGTTAAATGACGAATTAGTGTCACGACCACAGAAGGACAACGATGCACAATATGCACCATTGTCGTAATTTTTAAATTCGAATACCGCTACGTTATACATGAAATGCATCTCTAGAATATTCTTTGGAACTTATTGATATTCACGGGTGAAAATATGCTGTATTTCTTTTAAAATAACTATTTGAGAAATCTCGTCGAGCATCTTTCGCAAGCAAAAACAAGACCTCTTCTAGCAGGGAAGTTTTATAACAAGCATCTCTATGGGCTCAATATGATCACCCGGCGTCTATGACGTCATTCATGGAATAGCATTTACTATTCCATGAATGACGTCACGCATAGCACATTTTTCTCCATGGGCATTACTATGTTTGGTCACATGACGCTATGTAGACCAATCACTGAACAGGATTTCATTCATGTAGGATATAATGAACAATAGCCCACAAGGTGAGATATAAATCTAACTCTATTATATGCAAAGAGCGCTATAAAAGACATCCTCATAGGCCAATCAATGGTTCACAGCAGCTTAAGATTTCTGAATGCCCTCATATACTTGATGTCCTTGTCGAAAGGTGCTGATGCACACCTGTCTTGAATGATTGAACTCCATTGTTGTTGATTGCGCCAACTATATTCTCTGGCAGACGGTTCCACACATTGACTGCAGCATGTATGAAGCTCCTGCCATTTGAGTGGGTTCTTGACTTGGGTTCTGATAGAGCATGGCTCGGCATTGACGTGCTGGCACGAGTTGCTCTTCTAATGGTGTAAGGTTGGGGAAGCATCGCCTTCAGGTCAGAGGGACACTGGCTGGTATGCATCTTGTAAAGAACAGTTGTGGCAGCTACCTGTCTTCTATGATGGAGAGGAGGAATGTTCAGGTTCAGGCGTGCTTGCTCCTCGATGATGCGCAGAGCCTTACTCTGGATCCGATCCAGTAGTCTGAGTGTAGTAGCTGAAGCGTTCAGCCAGCTCAGTGAGGCGTACTCCATTACGCTGCGTACCTTAACCTTGTAGATCGTTGCTCTCCCCGAGGTGTCTAGCTTGGTTGAAACTCTTCTAAGTGCTCCCAGCTTCTGTCCAGCTCTTGTCGTGATGTTTGATATGTGCTTTGACCAGGTGAGCTTCCTGTCAACTGTGACTCCTAAAATCACCAGTTCATCTGTCTCTGTGATTTTCGTGTTCTCAAAGTACAGGTCAAGGCTGGTTGGATTTCTCTTCCTAGAGATTGTTAGGGCTTTGCACTTGGTTGGTTCGAATGTCACCTTCCACTTGTCAGCCCACATGTTCATTCTCTCCAGGTCTCTATTTAGGCTTGTGTGTGTTGCCTCAGGATCGTCAGTGGATCTTATCTCGCAGAACAGGGTGGAATCATCTGCGTACAGGTACAGTGAATTCTCACAGTCATCTCCCAGGTCATCGATGTAGACTGAAAATAACAGTGGGCCAAGTACTGATCCCTGAGGCACTGAGGCGTTGATAGAAGTGGTGCAGGATGATTGGCCAGACAAGACAACTTTGATCGTTCTGTTAGATAAGTAGCTCTCTATCCAGGTTAGCAGTTTGCCAGAAATACCTTTGCCCTTCAGCTTGGAACTTAAGCCACGATGCCAAACCTTATCAAAAGCGCCCTTTATGTCCAGCGCAATAAGACGTACTTCGTGTCCTCTATCCAAAGCGTTCGACCATTGCTGAGATAGAATAGTGAGGATGTCGGCTGTGCTGTGATGAGATCTGAAGCCAAATTGCCGGTCAGATATGAGGTTGTGTTGCAGTAGGTAGTTCTGAAGTTGCTTCTGCACTACTGATTCCATGATCTTGCTTATGTTGCTCAGAAGGGAGATAGGACGGTACATTGATGGATCAGACTTAGAGTCTCTCTTATGAACTGGAATTACATGAGCAATCTTCCACTGGTTTGGAAATACTCCTTCTGCAAAGCAAAGTTCAAAAAGGCAGCTAAGTGGTCTTGCTAGTTCAGCACTGCACTCTTTCAGGACTCTGGTTGGGATCTCGTCTGGTCCAGTTGCTTTGTCAGGGTTCAGCTTCCTGAGATGTCTCTTCACGTCCTTAGCCTTAAAGGCTACTTTGTCCATCACATGATGCGTTGCTTACTGGGCCTCAGGAGCGCTCTCTTCTGCTTCATCAAGGTGGCATTTCCTTGCAAAGATGTTGCCAAGTGCTTCTGATTTCTCCTTTGCAGTGGTGTAGACTTGGTCATCATCCTTCAGGACTGGTATGTCAGCTTTGGTTTTTCTTCCAGAGAGGGTGTTTACTTTGTTCCACCATTCTTTGCTGCTGAGGCTTCCATCAGTTAAATCCTACTTCAGCTTCGTATCATGTCGTCTCTTTGCTAGTTTCTCCGCTCTATTAAAGTCCCTTCTAGCGTCTGTGAATTTTTTCTTGTTTGTCTGCGTGTCATCTTTTTTTCATTTTCCTGAACAAGCGTCTCTTCTTCTTTGATATTAAAAACTCTCTACATGCTCTATGATTGCTGTAGATTTAAAAATTAATTGCCTTCCATACACGGGTCAACGTGACAGTCATCGAGGGACAAAATATTGTTATCAAGCGCGCATCGCGCAAAAGGCATACTGTATATTGCGTGCGTCCGAGGAAATCGGCCGCGCTTTTTGGAATGCTTGGAAGTATTTGGATGAAATTTGCGTTAAAATTCATGTTTTTGGACGAACTTCGAGTTGAATTTTGATTAATAAGAAAATTTTAGAGTGATATTGGATGAATGGAGGACAAATTTGCTTTTTAAATTTTGCTTTTGGAACTTTTGAACATGTTCGCGCCACATGCCAAAGGCGCTCGGATCCCGAACGCGGAGTGGACCCACGCGATCTGCAGTCTAGCGCGCATACGAGCGTGGCTGGATTATATCGTTGAGCGTATAACATGCTAGCGCATTAGGCCAGAAATCGCTCCTAACCTGGTTTACGGAGAACTTGGGAGAGTTAGTTTGTCCTATACTGTTGAAAAGCGTATGATAAACTTTTGGGCTGATATTAGTCAAAGTGTCCTTGGCAAGTCGAAACTGTCAAGCATGATTTATCAACTTTTACGATGTTTGCAGGATAAGGATATTTTTTAATCTAGTTGGATTGTTAAAGTGAAAGATATTTTGGATAAATGTGGCATGTCAAACATATGGTTTGATGAAAACTTAAGTTTAGATGTTAATTGGGTCAAGTCTTCTATAGGTCTCCGTTTGGATGATAGCAATGCAGGATTGGGGTGCGGAGGTTCAAAGGAATCGTTTATGTATTTAATTACCGTATATTTAAAACTGTATAGGCCTATGGGTTTGAGAAGTATTAGGAGAAATTCGATTTTGCAGATAGAATTAATTTGTGTAAGTTTCGATGTGGTAATCATAGGCTTCCTGTACCAACTGGTCGATACCTTCCTAACCAGGTACCTCAAGGTTGTAACGTATGTGACTCACAGGAACCAGGTGATGAATTTCACTTTCATTTAATTGTCCTTCATTTTTGAACGAAAGGAGAATTTTTATTAAAAAGTGTTATGATGTTAGACCAAATGCATGTCTAAGATGTTTAATATTGCCAATACCAAAGAGCTGAAAAATCTGTCATGATTTTGTAAAGTAGTTATGTCCAAATTTTGATGCTTTTGTTTATTGTTTATTATATTTTGATATTTCATGTCATTGTAAATATGTTCATGTTTTGCCAATTATTGCCTTTCATGATGTTTGACAGTATAAGTATTTGATGTTTGTTTTTCTTCCATGCCCCCATGAGGGGCCGTATAAGAAATACAATTTTGGTAATATAAATAGCAACGCACGTTGAGGGTGTAAACACGAGACGTGTTTACGCCCTCAACGTTCGCTGATAAATAGTACAGTATGAGTACGCCTCATGGAGAATTATGAATAAACCAGGGGGGTGTGACTCTTCAAGAGTGACCGCGATTTTTGGTCACCGGAAGGAATACCACTGCAGGTTGAATTATGGGCTACTTGGGAACTACATAAACCAATCACAGAGCAGTTCATACGCGTCGTCACCGGATCGAGGTCAATAAAACAAGTTCATATGCATACGTCACCATGGATCCAATTGTTCTCATAAGCGTGATACAATATAGGACAGTGCGCAGGAAAATAAGCGCGATAGTCTACGCGCACTTCATAGTACCGACGGGTAGTACCGACGGAGGAGAGGCCGCACGAGCTGAGAGGAACGCTATCCGCTTTGAGGTCGACCGTCTCGAGCAGTACGGGCGGAGAGAAAGTGTTCTTTCCGGAGTTCCGGAGTCGAACAACGAGGACACCACCGACAAAGTGGTGGCGATGGCCGGAAGGATGAATGTCAACCTATCCAGAGCCGACATCAGCGTCAGCCACAGGCTGTCATCTGGGCGAGGGCCGCAGCAGGGAGGTGAGAAGGCGCGTCCCATCATCGCGAAGTTCGTGCGACGGGAGAAGAAGGTGGAAATTATGAAGAAGAAGCGTCACCTCCGGGAGCAGCCGAACATGGAGAGCGTCTACGTACAGGAAGATCTAACACCACTCCGCGCGAGGATGCTGCGAGCCATCAAGAACGACGAGAAGGTCAAGAAGGCGTGGACGATTGACGGACGGATCAGCTGTGTCGTCGACCAAAGGGGAAAGGAACTGAAGGTCATCGTCGACTCCCCAGACGATCTTTTCCGCCTCGGCTGGGACGGTGAGAGGATCGAGAGCTTGGTCCGACGTCACTCAAGTAGGACATAGGATAATGTAGGCACGCATCTTAAATCTGTCCATGTCCCACACGTAAACGATAGTATTAATATATTAGGACTCAATGTGTGTGGACTTCGAAAAAAACTTGAAATAGGTATTCTTGAACAATATATACTAGGTTTTGACTTTATTTGTCTATCAGAGACTAAAACACAGACAGACAATAATATCAATAGACGGTTACAGGTTAATTTGTAAGGAGAGTATAGATAAGTCTCCATTAGGTGGTCATCATGGTATTTGTTTCCTTTATAAACAACAATATGAGAAGAACATTGAACAAATATATGATAACGGTCTTAGTGAATCTATACTGTGGATTAAGATTAAAAAAGAATTATATAGCTTTGAATTTGTTAGTGGATCTGTTTATATTCCTCATGAGGGATCGAAATATTTTAATTCAGACATATTCGATGATATTCTTGATGACGTAATGTACATGCGTAGTATACTACAGATACCAATATGTCTCATTGGCGATTTTAACGCAAGAACAGGATTATTAAAAGATTACTTAGAGGAAGATAAATTTGACTGTCTATTAAATGTTCAGAACATGTCATTGAACCATGTAGTGACAATGAAGAGTTATTCGCCACATCAGAATAGACATAATGAAGATACTGTTGTTAATAATAATGGTCGTCAACTGATAAAACTATGTCAAACATCAGATATGCACATTATAAATGGCCGATATGGTGATGATTTGGGAAAAGGGAAATTAACTTGTGCCGATGCTAGCACTATTGATTATTGTACTACGTCAGTTGAATTATTGCCATTTATTCACAATTTTCGTGTTGATGATTTTGAGAAATGCATGTCGGACAAACACACTCCAATTTGTTTGACTCTGAAATTGAATGACTCTAGTCAAAGTGATATTATAGAAGCAGGAATAAAAAGTTGTCCTTTTAACGATGGTCAGCAATCATCAGTTATATTTAAATGGAATCCTGATCTTGCAAACAATTTTATGCTGAATTTAGATGATAAGAAAATTGCGGAAGTCTCAAAATTTATTGATGAAATATCAATTGACGAATATTGTAATTCAGCGAAATTAGTTGATAGTATAGTTGATTTAGTAAAGAATATATACTTTGATTCTGCAAAAAAGCTTGGAATGTCACGTACAATAAATAGGAATAGAAATAAACCCTCATTTAGACCATCTAAAGAGTGTAAGGGAAAACCTTGGTTTAATGACGAATGTCAAAATTTAAGAAGAGAATTCTTTCGACTGCGGAAGAAGAAAAAAAAATGCCTGGAACAGGCAACTAAAATTAGATTAGACTCAAAACTCGCTGCGTTGCGAAAGAAATATAAGACGTTGATAGCCAAATTGAAAGAAGAACATGACAAAAAAACTCAAGACAATTTTAGAAGTTTGAAGAAAAAAAACCCAGCTGAATTTTGGAAACTATTAAAGCAAGGCGAACAAAAAGGTAATACTGACGTTAAAGTATCAATAGAATCTTTTAAGGAATTTTTTGAAAATTTGAATAAGAAAAGTGAGCGAAATGAAAGTCAGAATCAATTTAATAACGTTGAATACCAGCAACAAAATAATGAAATAAATATACCTTTTGTGGATAATGAGATTAAAAATCAAATTAAAAAACTGAAGAATAATAAATCTTCTGGTAATGATTATATTTTAAATGAGTTTATTAAACATAGCAATAATCAAATGATATCTTTAATAAGGAAAATGTTCAATGTAATATTAGACAGTGGGCACGTCCCTCAGGACTGGACTATCGGTGTTTTATGCCCAATTTATAAGAAGAAAGGATCAACACATGATCCAGATAACTATCGACCGATTACTTTATTGAGTTGTTTAGGGAAGCTTTTTACTGCTGTATTGAATGAGCGGCTAACACAGTACGTTGATGCCTATAATTTAATGGGAGAAGAACAGGCCGGTTTTCGCAAGAATTATTCTACGCTAGATCATACTTTTGTTTTTTACTCTTTAATTGATATTTATCTATCAAAAAAGAAAAGAATATACAGCGCTTTTGTTGATTATAGGAAAGCATTCGACTCTGGTGATAGAAATTTATTGTGGTATAAAATGTTACGATACAATATTAATGGCAAAATCCTTGCACTTGTTCAAGATATGTATAATAACGCCAAGTCATATGTTCGAAGTAACGCAGAACGTTCCGACCTATTTGAATGTAATGTAGGAGTAAGACAAGGTGATAACCTATCGCCCTTACTATTTGCAATGTTTATAAATGATTTTGAATCAACCTTACGAGAAAACTGCAAAGGTGTTAATTTGCTCCCTCGTAACATTGAAAAGAAAGTACGTGATGAAGGTGTAAATGTGTTTTTGAAGTTGTTCACTCTTTTATATGCAGATGACACTATCATTTTTGCTGAGTCTGAAAATGATCTGCAAATTGCTTTAGATAATGTTAATCGATACTGTAATAAATGGTCCTTGAAAGTTAACATTAACAAAACTAAAGTGGTAATATTTTCCCGTGGAAAAATCAGGAAATTACCTGTTTTTCGTTTAGGAAATGACATTTTAGAAATAGTAGATGATTATGTATACCTTGGAACAACATTCAATTACAATAATCATTTTAAGAAGGCTCAAAATAAACAAATTATTCAAGCCCGAAAGGCGATGTTTAGTTTAAGAGCAAAATCAAAATCGCTTAGTTTACCAATAGATATTGAATTGGATCTTTTTGAAAAACTTGTAAATCCTATTCTTTTATATGGAAGCGAAGTATGGGGTTGTGAGGAAAATTTAAAAGAAATTGAACACTTTCAAATTACCTTTTATAAACAATTACTCAAAATCAATAAAAGTAGTGCAAATTGTATGGCATTTGGCGAATTAGGAAAGCATAGTATTTTGAAGGATATTGAAATGAGAATGTTATTATTTTGGATAAGGATTGTTATAAGTAAAACTTCAAAGTTATCACACATTGTTTATGACATAATGAAAATGATGTTTGATCTTGATATATACCGTTCCCCTTGGTTAGTCAAGATAAAGAATTCAATAGATAAACTGGGATTGTCGTATTTGTGGGATAGCATAGAGAGCAAAGACCCAAAGTGGCTTGAATTGACAATAAAACAACGGTTAAATGACGTCTACTCTCAAAATTGGCATTATGAAGTAAACCGTAATTCACATTGTTTGAATTATCGCATTTTTAAACAAACATGTACTTTCGAAAAATGCCTCATGAAATTACCATTTAAGCATAGAGTAATAATTTGTAAATTTAGATGTGGAAATCATCGTCTGCCAATTGTTTCCGGTAGATATTCAAACGTGGATAGATCACAACGATTTTGTACTTTGTGCAATCATTCTAAACTTGGGGATGAATTCCATTACCTATTTGAATGTACGGAATTTGAACTAGCAAGGAAGAAATTCCTCGATAACTACTTTAAAAAACGGCCGGACACTATCAAAATGTATAAATTGTTTAATTCCCCTTTGCCGTCGACATTGTTGAAGCTATCCAAATTCTGCAGCATCATTATGGACAGATTTAAATAAATATTGTGTATATTTTTGTATATTATTGTACATACGACAAAGAATTATCACTGCTTGTATTTCAATATTGAAAATCAAACATTAAGTGTAAAATCTAAAATTTTAGATTTTCACAGTGATAAATCTGAAACTGAAATAATTTGTAACTAATTAATTTAGTGCCTTTAATTAATTTATTGATTACTACATCACCTGCATATAAATGTATAACAAACTTACAATTAGAGAACATTACTTTGTAAATATTAGATGTTTTCATTATACTTTGTAAATATTATATGATTATACTTTGTACATATTGTATATAACTATGTGACATTATTCAATGAGACATTTCTTATATTGTTATCCTCAATACTCTTGTTAAGGGTGAAAGGATATTAATAAATTTCATTTCATTTCATTTCATTTCATTTCATTTCATTTCATTTCATTTCAGCATGATGATTGGTCCAGGGGGGTGTCACTCTGCCAGAGTGACGCGATTTTTGGTCACCGGAAGGTCACCGGAAGCGATACAAAAGTACATAAACCTGATTATAAATTATGGTTTAATGAGACATGTAAACAATTAAAGTCAACATTTTTTAAACTTAAGAAAAATTGCAAACGTTCAAAAGGTAGTCTAGATGATGAGGAAAAGTTTGAGAGCGTGAAGTTATTGTATAGGAAAACATTAAAGCACGAACGCAATATGTATCTTAAGGATTTACATAAGAAGCTTCGTGCTCTAAAATCAAAAGATCCGAAAGAATATTGGAAAATATTAAATTTAAAAGTAAAAGATAAAAAGGAAAAAAATACAATTGGTATTTCAGCATTTGAATCCCATTTTAGGGATTTGAATAAAAAAGATACATTACATGAATATGATGAAAAGGAAGATTTTTCTTTTGATCGATATGCTTTAGTGTCAAACGACAATTATGATTTTAATAAACCGAAATTACCAATCAATAGCCAAATTTTTAGCTGGAGACTTTAATCTACCTGACATTGACTGGACGAGGAACACATTTGCCACTGGAGGAAGGTACCCTGCCGCGAGTACGCACATGATCAACATTGCTGAAGAATTCAACCTACATCAAGTTGTGACACAACCCACACGAAACAACAGCATCTTAGATCTTGTATTTACAAATGTTCCACTTACACTCTTCCACGAGGGTTAAACAAAAAAGGAGAAAAGTCTTTTTATTAAAGAAAGGAAATTTTGAGAATATAAAGGAGGATTTGACACGATACGCGGACTCAATCAACGATGTAGCAGAAGCCACAGTAAACGACCTATGGGAGGGATTTAAGAACACCCTCACTTTAGCAATGGACTTGCATATTCCAAGTAGGTCAGTTACACCAAACAACAATCTGCCTTGGTTTAAACACTGTCATAAGAAGCTATCTATCCGTAAAAGAAATGCCTATGACAAAGCTAGACACACAAAATGCAGATCCTGATTGGAACATCTTTAGAAATATACGCCGAACCCTAGATCGTAGCCTCAGAAAATCACGCAGCAACTACTTACGAGAGATGGGTGAGAACCTCACAACGAACAACACCAAGCCATTTTGGAGATTTGTGAAAAGTCTGAGGCAGAGTTCCACCGGTGTCGCTTCGCTAAACACAACCAACGGCATTGCAGATACCCCGCTTGACAAGGCAAACACACTTAATCGACAGTTCCAGTCTGTGTTTACGCAGGAAAATTGTAATAACCTACCGCATATTAATGATGATTATACCCCGGCGATGGACCGAATAGTTATAACAACAAATGGCGTTGTTAAACTGTTAACAGAGTTGAATTCACACAAGGCTCCTGGCCCAGATGGGATGTTACCAGCAGTGCTAAAGGAATGTGCGGAAGAGGTGGCCCCATTCCTAAAGAACATCTTTCAAAAATCCATCGACACGGGAGAATTGCCAGAGGACTGGTTGAAAGCCAACATTACGCCGATATTTAAGAAAGGAAACCGCTCCGAACCCAAGAATTACCGACCAGTCTCATTGACATCTATACCCTGTAAACTATTGGAACATATAATCCACACAAACATCATGACACATCTCGAGACATACAACGTCCTCAATGGAGAACAACATGGATTCAGGAAAGGGAGATCATGCGAAACTCAACTTGCCCTGACCGTGCATGACATCGCCGAAATCTTAGATCGTCAAGGACAAGCAGACGTCGTCATCACAGACTTCAGCAAGGCGTTTGATACAGTCCCCCATCAGAGGCTTCTTCTGAAGCTGAACCAAGCAGGGATAACAGGATCTATACACACCTGGATAAATAACTTTCTGACAAGGAGGACGCAATCTGTCGTACTGGAAGGGGCTTCATCCGAACACGTGGACGTACAATCAGGAGTTCCACAGGGTTCTGTTCTGGGTCCACTACTATTTATATTATACATTAACGATTTACCAAAGGGAGTCGACTCCCAAGTGCGACTGTTCGCGGACGACTGTATTATATACCGAGAGATCCAATCCGATGCTGACAATACGGCACTACAGCAGGATATTAACCGTTTGTGCGCCTGGGAGGCAAAATGGCAGATGAAATTCAACATTGACAAGTGCCATGTGATGCACATTACTCACAAACGGAGAGCTAAAGAAACACAATACACCATGAATGGAACACCCCTTCACTCAATAGCGAAACACTCGTACCTTGGGGTAGAGCTTAACTCCAAACTGAACTGGGCAGACCATATAAACACAACTGCATCCAAGGCAAATAAGGTACTGGGCCTGCTTCGGAGAAACCTCTATAGTTGCTCGCGCAAAGTGAAAGAGACAGCTTACAAGACGTTGGTCCGACCAAAGCTAGAATACGCTGCATCAGTATGGGACCCATACAAAGAGGAACACAAAAGCAGACTTGAAGCTGTTCAACGAAGAGCTGCCAGATTTGTATACAAGGACTGGAGAAGAACTAGTAGCGTCTCATATATGCTATCAACACTGGGATGGAAACCCCTGGAAGATCGCCGGGCTACCTCCAGACTCAATCTATTATACAAATCAATACAGCACACTGCTGAAATTGACTCAGACAAATACCGGACAGACTCATCAGGGGGAATCCAAACAAGAAAGTCATCTGCTCTTTCGTTCAAACGTCTCACAACCAAGAAGGACTGCTATAAATATTCATTCATACCAAGAACTCTGGCGGAGTGGAATCTCTTACCAAATAACGCACGACAAGCCACATCGTTGCATTCATTTCAAGGACATTTGAGTAAGATGAATATGCTAGATTTCACTAGGAGGGCCCACCACGGGCTCCCCAATTAGGCGCGCACACCTAAACCCACCAAGTGCCTGCAACTGTATATCCGCATCATGCGGAGTTTGTTTGCAGTACCAAGAAGAAGAAGAAGAAGAAGAAGAAGAAGAAGAAGAAGAAGAAGAAGAAGAAGAAGAAGGAATTGAAGTGTTTATGAAACTTTTCTCATTATTATATGCAGACGATACGATAGTTTTAGCAACCAATGAACGTGAATTACAATCAGCATTGGATGCCGTCAGTGAATATTGTAAATTGTGGTTATTAAAAGTTAATGTTAGTAAAACGAAAGTAGTGATTTTTTCTAAAGGAAAAGTAAAAAAAATATGAACCGTTTATGTTTGACGGAGAAGAAGTAGAGGTGGTTGATGAGTACACATACCTGGGCGTAGTGTTTAATTATAACAATACGTTCAAAAAAGCCCA
Source organism: Echinarachnius parma (assembly GCA_037951105.1). NCBI lineage: Eukaryota > Metazoa > Echinodermata > Echinoidea > Clypeasteroida > Echinarachniidae > Echinarachnius > Echinarachnius parma. The sequence goes on from JBAMJV010003253.1 coordinate 84,975, forward strand.
GAACAAGCAAATTACTCAAGCTAAAAGAGCTATGTATAGTCTGATAATAAAATCTCGGAAGTTAAGACTTCCTTTAGACATACAGGTAGAACTTTTTGATCGGATAGTGGTGCCCGTACTTATTTATGGAAGTGAAGTCTGGGGTTTTGAAAATATTGCGCAGATCTAGGCCTTGCATGCACAATATTGTAAGCAATTGTTAAGATTGAGAAAAAGTACGATGAATAGCATGGCACTGGGTGAATTAGGTCGGTTTGAAGTATCATTAGTTGTAAAAGAAAGAATGGTTAACTATTGGTTTAGAACTATATCTGGTAAAGAAGTCAAGTATTCAACGACAGTGTGTAATATTTTGGAACTCCTGCGAGATAATGATATATTTTCCTCTAAATGGACTCGATATGTACATACTGTTTTGCATGAATTAGGTATGTCAAATTTGTGGTATGAATATGAAAAAGTAAGTAGTTCATGGGTGAAATCAGCCCTTAAACTAAGATTAAGTGATACATATTCTCAAAATTGGCACTGTAAAATTAACGATAGTACATGTTGTTTAAATTACCGAATTTTTAAAAGTAAGGTAATTATGGAACCATATTTGATATTAATGCCGCCCTCATTGAGAATTGCTTTAGCAAAGCTCCGATGTGGAAATCACAGATTGCCTGTAGTAACTGGAAGATATAATGGAATCGAAAGAAAGGATCGCATATGCGAGCTTTGTAACAATAATAAATTAGGGGATGAATTTCATTATCTATTTGAATGTCCAGTACTAGATAATGAAAGAAAGACCTTTATAAAGTCATACTATAGAGTGAGACCGAATGTAATGAAAATGAGTCAGTTATTTAATAGTGTAAATCATAGGGAATTAGCAAATGTATCAAAATTGTGTTGTATCATAATGGCACTCTATAAGAAATAGTTAAAGTCTGCAGCCACAACGCTGATTTGTAGTATGTATGATTATCCTTCAAATTGACGAATAGTGGTAACTTGGAAAGTATTATAGTCATTTATAATATGTTGATGCAAACGTTTACTGCATGATCTGAACAAGTACCTTTGTTGTATGTAAATAGTTTTTGCTCTTGTTTTTTTCTTCTTCTCTACTGCATTGATATTTCAATATCCGTTGTGCATTCTCTTGATAGTAACATTTCCTTGGTCAATTCATAGCTTGCGATTGACCTTGTTTTCTTTCTTGTACTTCTTTATTATTATTATAAATATTGCGATTGCGTTTTATTTACTTGTCTTTGTTTGCTAAATATCGTCTTCACACCATATTATAATGATTATTTAGCCCCCATAATTATGAAAGTTAAGTATATTACTATATTGATTCTGGAATAGTTCATTTTTACAAACTTACTTTAGATTATTATTAATAGTTTCCTGCTAACTTGTCAGTATCACTGTTCATTTATTTGGTCATCATTGCATAGCGGTTTCACCCTTAAAGTAATATCACCTTTTAGTAAAGGTATAGGGAAATTAAATTTGACAAGACCGAGTTTATCATCTCAATGATCTTCACATTTTCGAAAGTTTATATTTTTGATCGATTTTAAATTTGCAATTAACTTACTTCCTGTTTGTTTTATGTTACATGTTAGTTTTCTTATATTTTGTGATATATTGTTTTGAATATGTGTATATATATCTGTATACAGGGGTGTCGATCCGTTTTTGAGATTGGGGGGGCGAAATTTGAAAATTTTTCCAGAGTGACCACTGAGAGAGCTAAAAGCCCCACATTGGCATGCCCGGAAGTTTTTATTATGCGCTCATTGAAAGTGTCTTGATGGCTCAAAGACCTGACTTTGGGGGGCACCCACATTTGGGGACAATAATGGGGGTCCAGGGGGCGGAGCCCCCGGAAGCTTTTAGATTTCATACATTTGCTCCTAGCATGGATGTTAAAATTGTATAAAATAGTGAACCTACTCATAACGTATTTTTAAAGGGCATAGCGAGGAAAAGACTGAGCCTTGCATGAGATGGATCCACGTGATCATGACTATAGAGCCATCAATATAGTCTAGGGCATTGGGCTCCCATGAAACTAAGCAAGGGCGTCAGCAATTTCTCAAAAGTGTAGGGGAGACATTGCGAGGAAGCGAAGCGACCGAGCGGGGGAGGGTGTGGGAGGGGGTGTCCCCCTCCCACAGTAGGGAGCTGTTGTATTTTTGGGCGTGAAATTGTGCGATTTGGTGCACACCTGAGACAGAAATTTCACGTAATATGAAGTATATAGGTATGGAACCAAACATACATAATGACAAAGGGAGGGGGACAATCTGCGACTTTTTCAAATGTGGGGGGAACATGATATTCCAATTTGATTTGCGTTCAGCGCATATGTACCGCGATTATTTTATTTTCTGTGACGGTGTGCTATCTATAGATGAGGGTTTAATAAACTTCGTTTAAGGTGTGCGTTTGAAAAATTACGCTGCCCAACACATTTCAAAAGGTGAGTTCCCGCAACCCAAATGAAACTTGCAATATGAGAAACTGTATTTACAGTCCTTTTCAAACTAAAAAACGGCTATTTTGAAGACTAATTATTAATAAACGTGTCTTTCCCCTCTTTGGCATTATATCACTCGATTTTTTTCTTCCTCATTTTCGGAATTATTGGGGGGGGCGAAATGATATGTTCGCCCCCCCAATATTTTCATTGGGGGGGGGGGGGGCGACCGCCCCCCCTGCCCCCCCCCCCCCCCCCCCCCCAGGATCGACACCCCTGTCTGTATATATTTGTTATATTGTGCTAAATGTGATTTTCTTCAATACCCTACGACAGGGTGACATGAGAAATAAAACATTGAACATTGAACTACTGGTTGCATTATGGGCTACTTGGAAACTATAGTTAACCAATCACAGAGTAGTTCATACGCGTCGTCACCCGATCGAGGTCAAAAGAACAAGTTCATATGCATACGACACCATGGATTCCATTGTTCTCATAAGCTTGATCAAATCTAGGACAGTGCGCAGGAAAATAGGCGCGATAGTCTACGCACTGCATAGCATGATGATTGGTCAAGTATTTCTAGGTCACTACGCGATGACGTAGAGAAGTAGTACACGGGAGCTTCAACAATCGCGTCACTCCGCCATCTTGCCCATGTACAAAGTCTATTGGACACGTGACTTGCGCGCGATAAGTCGGCCTTCTAGTTATTCGGGTTGGTTTGTTTATTCATAATTCTATAGCCGTATTCAGACGATGAAAGCCAAGTTCTTAAGAATTGCAATTCTTAAGAATTGCAATTCTTAAGAACTTCAAAATGTGTGTTCAAACGATGCCAATTCTCGAGAGTTGCAATTCTTAAGAATTAAAACCGGAAGTAGCATGCGCGCCTTTCTCATTTGAGGTCACGCGCGCTCACTTGACTTGTTTTCACACCGGAAGCATATCTCGGTCATGAGGTCAACCCAAACCACGAGTCTCGAAGCTGATTGTGTTCAGACGGTAAAAAAAGTAGACTGCGCGCAGTCGCGCGCTTATCGCGCGCTCATTCTGCGCAAAATCTTACAAGTATCTTGTGGTTATCTTGTGGTTTGCAAACCACAAGATAACCACGAGATTGCGCATTTTTTGCAGTGTGCGCAATCTCGTGGTTTGGAAACCACAAGATAACCACGAGTTTTGCGTGTTCAAACGAGCGCAAACCACAAGATATTCTTAAGAATTGCAAACCACAAGATAACCACAAGATAACCACGAGATTTGCTTTTATCGTCTGAATGCGACTTATGGAATAAACAAACCAACCATTTATAACTAGAAGGCCAACCTATCGCGCGCAAGTCACGTGTCCAATATACTTTGTACCAGGGGGGTGTCACTGCTGCCAGAGTGCCGCGATTTTTGGTCATCGAAAGGAATACCACTGCAGGTTGCATTATGGGATACTTGGGAATTACATAAACCAATCACAAATCAGTTCATACGATTCGTCACCAGATCGAGGTCAATAAAACAAGTTCATATGCATACGTCACCATAGATCCCATTGTTCTCAAGCGTGATATAATCTAGGACAGTGCGCAGGAAAATAGGCGCGATAGTCTACGCGCACTTCATAGCATGATGATTGGTCAAGTCTTTCTAGGTCATGACGCGATGACGTCTAGTGGTATTCCTTTTGTGCTTCAAAAATCGGTTCACTCCGCCATGTTGCCCATGTACAAAGTCTATGGGACACGTGAATTGCGCGCGATAAGTGAGCCTTCTAGTTATAAACGGGTTGGTTTGTTTATTCATACTCCTATGCTTTGTACATGGGCAAGATGGCGGAGTGACGCGATTTTTGAAGCTTCCGAGGACTACTTATCTACGTCATCGCGTAGTGACCTAGAAAGACTTGACCAATCATCATGCTATGAAGTGCGTAGACTATCGCGCCTATTTTCCTGCGCACTGCCCTAGATTTTATCACGCTTATGAGAACAATGGGATCCATGGTGACGTATGCATATGAACTTGTTTTATTGACCTCGATCCGGTAACGACACGTATGAACTGCTCTGTGATTGATTTATGTAACCTGCAGTGGTATTCCTTCCGGTGACCAAAAATCGCGGTAGTAAGTAGTACCAAAGACGCTTAATGGAAAGACCGACCACTGTACAATTATCCTGTACAAAGTGAATGGGCAGAGCGCGATGTACAAAATTATCACGCACTTTGATACGCAGGCTTTTCATTATGACGTCACAATAACAATGTTTACTTCGCCTGACTAAAATAACTTCAAGAACACGTGATAAAGTTTGATGACCCCAAATTTGCATATCGCGCGTGAAATTTGTTTTGCGCACTTGGATGCGCGTACAATAATAAAGAATTAAATAAAGACAGTGCGCGGACTGAGCGCGCGTTAACATTAAAATACGCGAGTAGCCATTGCCATTTTTTCTCTACACGGTAAGATCTTTAAATTTCAAAAAATATATTTCTCACAGCTATAATTCTAAACGCAAAAACGCGATCGACAATAATTTTTAAATATTTTTAACTAAACAAAGACAAAATTAAATAAGCAAAACAATGTGTCCCCTAGGTGTACCCAACTTGGAGATAAGCTGATGTTCAATCGTCATACTAGCCTGAATTTGCCGAGTTTAAGTAAGTACGTTTTGATCCTTATTTTTGTTTAAATTAATACTAACAAAGGGAACATTTGTTCAAAAAAAGCTCATCGACAATAATTTTAAAATGTTTTTTCATTAATTAAAATGAACAAGATTCAGTACTGTACCCAAACCCCTGGGTGTACCCAACTTTCTTTTAAGCTCGATTTGAATCTTCATTCTGTTTGAAGGGACATCGCTGCGCGACCGCCAGTGAGCTGTCTTGTAATTCTACAGTCTTTGGTAGTACTTTATATGAATAACTAGAAGAAAATCTGCGCACTGCGCGCTAATTTTCCCATAGCCTTAAAGGGTACCACCACCCAAAAATAATATTCTTATCAAAGAAAGGTAACATCTTTAGTATTCCATTCCATCAACAAGTTCACACAAATATGTTTCCAGAAAGAAAAAAATGTAATTGGAAACGCATCGCCATTCTAAAGCATGCGTTCATGCGGTCTGAATTACGCAGACTGCTATGTGTGTGGTGAATTGCAATGTGTGCAGAGCGAACGAATCGCCCGGGAATCTATTGTTTACAAACGTGCGCGTGAATAGCATTGGCGCACTCGCATATGCTTGGCCCGTATGGAACCAGGAAATAGCAGTGGTTCCGTAAGCGGTGGAAATTAATTGCTTTGTTTATGAATTACACCGTCCCTGTGCAAAATGTTGGGTATCTATTTGATATCACAAAACGGTACCAAAACATATAATAATGTGCTGTTTTTTGCCTGGTGGTCCCCTTTAACACGCAGCAAACATTGCCGTTTTGGTAAACTTCATGGACTGGCTAACATGGAATGCTGGGTAAAGAGGATTCCAAATATGGTCACAGTTTGTCATTACACGGCAATCGCGCGATGACGTTTATATATTAGTGACGTAGAACGTATCCCATAATTCCATGTTAGCCAGTCCATGAAGTTTACGCATTATGCGGTCTCTCTTGTTTGATCGTTTACAGGACTGGTGACCTTTGATCGTTCACGCGTGCATTGTGTATACACCTTCGTATACCTACAGCTGTACATGTCTTGTCTGTAAACCTGAATGTCCTTCGTATATACCTACATGTCTTGTCTGTAAACCTGAATGTCCTTCGTATACCTACATGTCTTGTCTGTAAACCTGATTGAATATTCTGGCACTATTGGCCGCCCATATAAAAGTGCACTTTCAAAACCCTATGGAGCATTCCGATGCTTGCACATTCATTATGTGAAAGAAGCGAAGTATGTCCGTAGAAGAATAACATGCAATTCAAAATTCGAATCAATGTGCAAAAAGGCTTTTGGTATGTGAAATGTACAGCATGCATCGGTTTCTACATGCAAACAAAAAGAACATTAAAGACGTATGATGATATAAAGATTAATTATATTTGACACATAATTATGTAAAGATTATATAATTATCGTCTTAAAAAAAATAAATATTATTGTTAGACTTTGGCTAGGCTCCGTCTATTTACCTTCATGGTCGTTACTATAGGTTGTAGTATCCCAGTCTCCTTGATCATCGTCAAATTGTGTGATGGAGCATTCGTCGGTGTTGAAATCACAAATCCAGTCTGACAATAACATTCCATAGGAATAGAATAGAATCAACATAAAGGATAGTAAATGTCTAATTCAGGGGTAAATAAACCCTCGGTTTATCGCAAAATCAATAAACCCAGGTAGTTTTTATTTTGGATGGTGTTGATATCTCTACTGAATGTAATATATTTTTATAAGAAAATACATTTTGTATAAAAATGTTGAAAATGCCGGGTGTCTGTATAGCACTCTCTTAATAGCACTCTCTGTCTGTATATAGTCCAGTCAATATAGGGTCTAATTGACCTCGGCAAAAGTGCAACATGGGAATTTTCTTTGGAATTCTGTTTAGGAAACTCCCCTGAACAACATAATAAAAGTCCTAAGAAAACGAAGCTAGGGAAAGTGGTTTAATTTGCATTACAAAGATAATTAGCTAATTTGCATATTTCTGAAATGTTGTCAGGGGTCATTTTCTATCTAGGAATAGTACAATATTGATAAAAACGATTATTCTAGGGTGATTTAGGGCAAGGAATTCATTACCGGTGCTCATTTGCATGTGCCGTATATATAGGCAACGCCCCTAAAAACCCTAATTTGCATATTTCTGAATATGATTGGGTTTTCAGTGGTTACAGCCTCTAATAAGCAATAATTCCAGATTATTATTTGTCATTCATGTTCTAAATATGTAGTGAAGATATTTCAGATTAGTTGCCACCTTGGCAACCTCTAGCAATGCATATAATTTGCATAATTGGGTTATTTACCTAATTTGCATACTCCCCCAAATTGAGTATATTGGGAACCCGGAAAGTAAAAATAACAAGTTATATGGTGGGGGTACCAAAACTTCGCGCGGCACAAAACTTCGCGCAGTTAAATTCGCGCAGTTAACTGCCAGCTAGTGCGTGCATGAAAATGCCTAAAAAATGACAGTGAAAACAGCTACAATAGCCGTGTTCACACGATGAAAGCTAATTCTTAAGAACTGCAATTCTTAAGAATTGCAGTTCTTAAGAACTTCAAAATGTGTGTTCAAACGATGCCAATTCTCGAGAGTTGCAATTCTTAAGAATTAAATCCGGAAGTAGTGTGCGCGCCTTTCTCATTTGAGGTCACGCGCACTCACTTGACTTGTTTTCACACCGGAAACATATCTCGGTCATGAGGTCAACCCAAACTACGAGTCTCGAACTGATTGTGTTCAGACGGTAAGAAAATATAGACTGCGCGCAGTCCCGCGCTCATTCTGCGCAAAATCTTACAAGTATCTTGTGGTTATCTTGTGGTTTGGAAACCACAAGATAACCACGAGTTTTGCGTGTTCAAACTAGCGCTAACCACAAGATATTCTTAAGAATTGCAAACCACGAGATAACCACAAGATAACCACAAGATTGGCTTTTATCGTGTGAACGCAGCTAATAAGGCTTTTAAATGCGCGTACAAATGAATGGGAAAACTGCTGCGCGAAGTTTGGTCCCCTTTTTTTTTGTCAATAAAAATGGAAGGGTTTCAAAAACAGGCCGAAATAAGTAATTTAGATTAAGTGATCTTAAAACCAAAACATGTTTATTATACTACACAATATTCTGAATAAACTGGTATTAGAATCATTATACAAATCAGTATATTTCTTGTCGAAATGGTGTGTTAAATGTTAACTGCGCGAAGTTTGGTACCCCCATCATACCACTTTTCCAAGGTTTTGGGGGGGGGGGGGGGGGGGGGGGGGCAACAAGTCCATTTTTTATACTTATTTCCATATAGCACCATGGCAACCTTCTTAAATCCAAAATGGCTGCTCCCCAAATTACACATGTAATGATACACGACTTCATTCTTTTGGTTATATTTGAACGATATTACAATTTTTGAACTCTTAATTATTGGAATTAGCAATTAGAATACTAAAATTTAAATGTAATTGGTTGCTAACAGTAAACAAAAATTATACTCTCATAAAATAAATGCTGTTAAAGTGGCAAATAAAATTATCTCTTTAAAATGCCAAAGGCGGCCATCACCTTGGGTTGCCAAGGTGAAACGTCGAATTAGGTATCATAAATGGATTTCCTGCCCCCAAAACCTTGAAAAGTGGTATTTCTCATCTTTTTTACCTTCTGGGTTTACACTATCCACGATTTTACCTGATTTCTGGAATATGCAAAGTGTGAAAATAATTATGCTAATTATATGCATTGCAAGAGGTTGCCAAGGCGGCAGCCAAGCTGAAGTATCTTTAATACACATTTAGAACAAAGAAAAAAAACCTGTAATTATTGCTTATTAGAGGTTGTAGCCACTGAAAACCAATAATATTCATATATATGCAAATTAGGAGCAGCCATCTTGGATTTCAGGGTTTTGCCCATATGGCACTTGCAAACGAGCACCGGAAATGGATTCCTTGCCCCCAAATAGAATATTTGTTTTAATACTAGTGTACTATTCCTATATAGAAAATGACCCCTGACCTTAATTCACAATTATGCAAATTAGCTCATTATTTATAATTCAAATCAAACCACTTTCCCAGCTTCGATTTCTTAGGACTTTTAGTATGTTGTTCAGGGGAGTTTCCTGACACAATTTCGAAGAAAAATCCCATGTTGCAATTTTGCCGAGGTAACTCCCCAATAGTTGCTAGATTGACTGGACTTAATAGCACTCCTCTGCATTTGTAAGCATTTGTATTTTATTATTTTTTGTTTCGGTCTTGTTGTTTTTTAGGGTATTATATTTTCCCCCACATACTATTTTAAACATACATACCGGTGGTAGCATTCATAAAGCCAATGTCTTTCCTAGCTGCCTCCACATTCTCACAATTATTTTTGTTGTATTCTAATTATGTTGTAATTTCTGTATCCATGTGGTAGTCTTTGTTTTGTATTTTATATGTTTTTATGATGAATGAAATAAAGGACAATTTCAATTTCAATTAACGGTTGTCCATTAGAATTATAACATGTCTTTAATGAGATTTGTCCTCTCCGATTTTGTTCTGATCAAACTACATACTGTATAATGCTACTCTGACCTGGCTAACTAACTCAACCTTTACATTATAGTTTGTTCATACACGAAACAAAAACATGTCAATAATGAATAATGAATGTATTAATAATGCACTTTACTACATTAGACTAGTCAAAAGCTATCATTATGTGATAATTATATCCGCAATGGATATTATATTCTATGAGTATGGCCATTGCAAAACAAATATTTCTAAAACTTACCTGCGTCCTGGGTAGATAAAGAAATGCTGAATCCTAGCAGAATAACGGCGATTACTAATAAATTAGCCATGATTTTGCATGATTGTATCCAAAGATCAAGACAGAAATGACAAAATGGTGGTAGATATCAGGCCTATCCTATGCGCGCAGAATCTATATCTCCGTAAATTAACAATGAGGAACTTCAGAACTAATAATCTTGTGAATCACTTTGTCACGCGTGGAGCTTATATGGAGTAAACATCATACAATTTTGTTTGCTCAAAGTCAAAATACAAAGCAAAGATTTTTTTCCTAAATTATAAAGAATTTCCGAACAATGATGGTTTTGACGCAGTACGGTCACGGTACGGTGCATTGAGGAAGTAAAGGATTTAATTTGTACTCAACTCTCAACACATCAATATTTGCTATGAACCACGATAAAAATGGTTATAATATTATGGAGCAATATGTAATACGCTGAATACAAACCGCGAACAGTATTGTACAGTTTGCACCCCGTTTGCACAACTAAACGATGGACGTACTCGTGATTTTTGTTTGTATGTGTGTGTTTGTTTAGTTTTGGTTTGATTTGTTTTTGGTTATTTATAGGTGTTTTTGTTGGGGGGGGGGGGGGGGGGGGGGAGTAACAACGATTCGTAGTACCTGGCATTAAATTGTTCTATACTTATGGTACCGGAATATGGCAACGTATTATACTGAATCGTCACTACAGGATCCAGTAGATACATTGCAAAGTGGTTGGTTGGTTGGGATGTTGGTTGAGATGTTGGTTGGTTGGTTGGTTGGTTATTTGATTATTTGAATATTATATGGTATGTATAATATAGATCCTTTGACTAATTTGGTATCATGGCGTAAATATTCAATTTTGATGAACGTCACTTAACCACAAAACAACAACAAAATCTGAACATTAGACTAGAACATATTATTTTACTGGCCAAGCTGGAGTAAGCAGGTGTATGGCAATGAGGGGTCGGGTGAGTTGGGGATGTGTGTCTATTAAGCCCTCTGCAGACAGAGCCGACTCGACCCGATTCGACTGGTTTTCATTCGGATCTGCTAAGTTTCCAGTGCCTCGCGACACACATTTTTCCAGTCGAGAGACAGTCGGATGTCAAATGGGGTCGATTCAACACGATGAATCGGATCCGACCGACCGGGCCCAGCTCTAGCCTGATTGAAACCAGTCTGATCGGGTCGAGTCGGCTCTGTCTGCAGAGGGCTTTATAGAGGAGGTGCGATATGATAATAACTTGCTATTTTGGAACCAAACGGTAAGGCACAAGAGTATGGGTGGATATGGTGGAGGGGGGAGGGGGGGGGGGGGGGAGCAAGGATTCACACACATAGACAACATTATACCCCCGTCCCCAGCCCGTACTATATACAGTTATACCAATTAACTGATGTGTAACAGAAAACATAGTCCGGAAGGAAACGATCAAAAAGTTAAATAGTAAATCAATTCCAATAAGAAATATAAACTTTGGTCAGTCAAAGTGGACCAAGTGCAATCGAAACAAAGTGAATAAAACAAAACTAAATTAAGTACTTATTCTCGAAATATATCACCTTAGATACTTTCAATTACATTGCAATATCATTATTTCCGACAGAGTTGGCATCGTTTCTATTTATGTCTTCATCGACAAGAATATAATATAATAATAAGAGGGTACTAATACAAATTTTATCATGATTTTATCATATTTGTACAATACTAATATAATACAGGTGCATTGCTGGAGCATGAACCTACAGAAAAGAAGGTCCATGCATGCTTGACTCGACCCACAGATTGTGTGTAGTGAACCTTGTTATTATATCTTTCAATAATCTGCCATGTTTTAGTTGATTGAATTGATAATACATCACTTCAATGGTTCAATAGTTATGATAGTATAGTGTAATACTTGAATAAATTCTTATCTTGAGAAAATCAATTTATTAGTGATTATGTAGTAGTATTGTTTTAGGGTAAATTATGAGCTTAATCATCTTATTTTCGTCCAATTGTTTGATATTTTGTAATATTCTATGTTCATGTTAACCATGTTTGTACATTATGGTTTTGTGTATAATTATGTAGATCGTTTAACTTGTATTGTTAGCGAATGTAGTGTCAACAGGGCTCCCTTGTAAAACTGTTTTGTTTTACTGATGAGATTAATCCTGTATACAGTGGAATAACAAATATCATAACGAAAAAACGAAACAAACGTGCGTCTATTTTTGTATGTGGTAGTGCAAGAGTAAATAGATGATAATAGGAACAAAAACGAAGTATGCGCCTATTGTGTTTTATGTTTGTATGTGTGGCAATGCAGTAGTGGGTTCGAGCCCGAGCGCATTCGCACGTACTATAGAGGAATGGCGTATCAAGAAAGTAACAAAAAGTAACAAAAGGTATACGTATTCGGGGGTATACGGATATTTGTAGATGTCGAATTGGGGGTGTCATATTATTTGAGTAATATTCCAAATACATAAGCAAGTGCCATACTTAGTGTCATACTATAGGCTAAATTGATAAGATTTTAATTAGTTTTATTAACGATTTCCATGGAGGGGTAACTGACCCTTGCATCTGTCTTTTGGTGGATGGGCTGGTCATGCTAGCGGCAAAGGAAGTGGTAAAATGATATTATTATTTTGATTGTTTACCGTGGTTCAAGGTTCCAGAATGTACAGCCATCCGGATGGCTGTACACGGTGAAAAGGAGAAAATACAGAAAATGCGAAAGCGTAATATATATATACATGACTGGAATAGGGCAATTATACCAAATACAATCCTCATGAATTCGCATACCCGGGAGGCTTTCTATCATTGGAGACCGAATTTGCTGGTATGTATTAAAACTATACGGAACAGGTACTCAAAGGTACAAATATGTGTCTTTGACTTCGCCAACCCCCCCCCCCCCCCCCCCAAAAAAAAAAAATACTTAAGCAGTTTTTGGAACCTCCCCCTCCTCTCCATCAATAAAAAGGAATACGTTACACGTATCGATGAGGGGGTTTCTCTCGAATCGGCCCGGGTTCGAAACTTAAGCCCGGCGCAGACAGAGCCGACTCAACCCGATCCGACTGGTTATCAGCTTTATGCACGCTCATGGCACGTTAAAGGTTAACTCAATTTGCCTTTCCTCAGGACTCCGGTTTAGCCAATCAAGAGCCATAGACCGGCAGCTCAGAGGTCTTTTGTGCATCGAAAAGCGTACTGATTGTTTAACATATGAATATTTAGAGGAGAATGTAACAAAACCAACAATATGAGTCTCCCGGGCTGAACCTGGTGGAAAAGAAGTCCTTTGCGCCTCCAAAGTTTGGCCCCTGGGGTTTGTGCGATGCTTCTATTTTGTGGCGAAGTACCGTGTTTAAGATTGGTACCTGCGGGGTAAGCGAGACAATTACAAAAGGATCAGTGGTCCGTATCAGGCCTTCTTCTGAACATTTTACCTTGGCCGTTTTAAAAGACGAAATACACGTCGATGAATTGGGGATTATACCAAAAACCTATTGCAACTTAACAAATATGTCTTACAGATTACTGAATACATATTGATAACACGTTTGAATATGCCAAAGGCCATATCAATACATTCGAATGAACACCATCACCAAAACCAGATCAGACATGGCTTCCACTTTCAAATGAATTTCACAACAACAATATATGAGCGCATGGCATAGCGACGAAGGGGGGGGGGGGGGGAGGGGGGGGGGGGGTGGGGGGATGACAAATGTCATTGGGATGGAGAAATGTATCAATAGAGCCTTTACTCTGTGCAGTCATGTTTAGAGTGGCAGATGGTTGTCATGGGATATCTTTTGTTCTCTTTCATGAGAACAATTTTACAACCATGTCAAGGAATTTCTAATCGATGTAACAACTAACAAGAATAACAAGTCCTTTCAATTGGATGAATAGGCCTACACGTCCTTTTCACTTGACCGTAGTATTGCACATGCGCACAACGTAACTGTGAACTGTGGCCGAGAGCACGATCATGACCCAGGACCAGCCTAGTTCCACTGATCTCTAGATGTGCTTTACGGTTGAATGTGTAAGGGCGGCATGTGTACTCTGCTACGTTGTGTTGATTTGTATGTAATTCAAGCATATTGACATGAATGAGTTAGAGCCAATTATGCTAATTACCATGGTAAATGTCACTGGTCCGTACTCGGGCCCCTGCCCCTGTGTATCCAGTATTGGCCTCTACATGCAGCTTGGATGCCAATACACACATACTTGCCTTTTTTCTGACTTTGTGCAGCGATTTTTTTCACTCTACGTACATGACGTAGGGAAATGTGGAAGCTCCGCTTTTAAAACATAACTTTTGCGAGTCTATTTTTAATATTCAGAGGCATCTGCAGGGTAATTTAACGGATGTTATTTGTATCCAATATGTATTCTGTAATCTGTAAGACATATTTGTTAAGTTGCAAGAGGTTTTTGGTATAATTATCAATTCATCGACGTGTATTTCGTCTTTTAAAACGGCCAAGGTAAAACTTTCAGAAGAAGGCCTGATACGGACCACTGATCCTTTTGTATTTGTCTCGCTTACCCCGCAGGTACCAATCTTAGACACGGTACTTCGCCACAAAATAGAAGCATCGCACAAACCCCAGGGGCCAAACTTTGGAGGCGCAAAGGACCTCTTTACCACCGGGTACAGCCCAGGAGACTCATATTGTTGGTTTTGTTACATTCTCCTCTAAATATTCATATGTTCAACAATCAGTACGCTTTTCGATGCACAAAAGACCTCTGAGCTGCCGGTCATACAACATGTTGCATCGGCTCCGAATGAGCGAAACCGACTCTAACATTACTGAAAACAAGTCGGATCGGGTCGAGTCGGCTATGTTTGCGCCAGGCTCAAGGCTACGTTGCTCGCACGCATGGGCCCTAACGGGGGGACGGGGTGACAAGCCCCCCCCCCCCCCCCCCTCCCCCCACATCTCCCTCAGCCCCCACGCAAACAAACACTTAAAGGAACTACAGCGTCTAGATGGACTAATATTCTCAATAAAACTCTATACGTAATTTCATCTCAAGAAAAATAATTCGGCAGTCATTTCCAATGAAATCGATCAATTTTGGGGTAATTATTAAATATCTAATTGTTCTGGGAACGCCCCTTTTAAATCGCCAAAATGTGACGTCATCTAAAGAACGGACTAATAAACTAAATTCTGTAGATGACGTAAGCCAATGAATTGTCAATCACATGTCAGTCACGCTGCCGATTCTGGACCCTAAATGTGGGTGGGCGTAACTTGGCTGCTAAGTGAGATTTGCCATCAGAAAATTAGTCTAAAATCACTACTGTGTTTATTTTCATGGAGTTTTTTTTCGGCAGACGTTTTTTACAAGTCATCAACTATGGAATAAGTGCTGAAGTACGTTGTATTCTTTAGGTCCTTTACAAGTGTTATCCCATTCAATTTCGTCCTGAGAGAAGCCGAGAATGTGCCAATGCGAACTCCAATTTCGTCTATTGTCGACCAGGGTTATCCCCCAAAACTGTTTCATATACGTATCCATTCTGTATGTTTGATTCCATAGCTTGCAGTACATATCATGTAACATTTCTGTCTCAAGTATGCACCAAATTGCACAATATCAAGCCCCAACATGCAATATCTTCCGCCGCTCCTTCGTAATATAGGTGTTCCCATTCATGTTAACACTTTTGTCATTCAATTTCGTCCCGAGAAGCCGAGAAGCCGAGAAGCCGAGAATGTGCCAATGTCGTCTGTTGTCGACCAATTTCACAAAAAGTCCATTTCAATTTAGTCGTTCGTCACGCATTTTCGTCGATTATAAATCAAATTCGTCGGTCACAGTTGCTGAACACATCTGTGATTGACGAATTTGAATTGTACTGGACGAAAATGTGCGACGAATTACTAAATTGAATGGACTTATTTGTGAAATTGGTCGACAATAGACGAAATTGGAGTTCGCATTGGCACATTCTCGGCTTCTCGGGACGAAATTGAATGGGAAAACCTATATTGAAAAGCTATTATGAAATGGGTAGAATAATCCCTGCATTCTGATTGATCAATAAGCGTGTACAAGTTTTTACTGATGCCTGGCTCACTTTAGTTTGATTTTCACAGTTTTTTGCGCTCATTTTATAAAACAAATGCTGCGCAGCCATATTTCGTGGATCGGAACAATATTTATAATACAAATTAAAATTTACATCATTTAAATAAAAAATAAAAAATTTAGAAATTGATATAAAATTGTTATCCCCAAGTTGATTTGTATCCTTCGGGTTTATGTCAGGTTCATAATAGCTTCTGACCATTCAGTCAATGAGAATTAAGGGGTTTCAGGGACGAGCACCGTCTAGGGTTTTCTATTGCTCAGTCGGAAGAGCACCAGTCTAGCAATCTGGAGGTCTCGGGTTCGAATCCCGTTGGAATCCCATTTTCTTTGCCATCTTTAAAATTAAAAAAAATTCCCCAGTCATGCGTCGGAAAAATGTACAGGCATGCGTCGGTAAATTTACAGGCATGCGTCGGTAAATTTACAGGCATGCATCGGTAAATATAGCCATTTAGCCATTACTGGGAAAAAGTTTGATTTTCACCTTTTGTTTGCGCCCATTTTATAAAACAAATGCTACACAGGCATATTTCGTGGATCGGTAAGAATTGGATGCACTCTTTTAACTTTGGAATGGTCTAAAACCCACTCGCTGCCCTCGTGGGTTTAAACCAAATTCCAAAGTAAAACTCGTGCATCCAATTCTTACCGATCCACGAATACCTGTGAATCATTTGTATATTGACGCCCTTGCTCGGACGGTGACAATAAGCTGTTTCAGACATAATTAATCATAATAATTGATTGATAACGTCCAAATTAGTTGAAACAACACACGCACACTTTTGTTTGTTCATATTTTATTCCTTCAAATAAACAGAACACAACATCAATAACAATTTCGTAAATATAATTATGTTCCATTAAGAAAGTAAATTCAATAATCATACATCACAATTTATATCACATAATTATAAACTACGTACGAATAATGAGAATTGGACGTTTTTACGCTAGGATTAAATGACACACACACACACACACACTCACACATATACACACACACACACACACACACACACACACACACACACGCATACACACACACACACACACACACACACACACACACACACACACACACACACACACACACACACACACACACTTGCTCACAAAGACTCCCTCCATGGTGATCCTCGCTGCACCCTATCCAATCTTCAAAACACAATATGTGACCCGTCCTACGTAGAAGAACCAGAAGTCGACAAAGTTGATTTTCTGGATTTGTATTTAGTTCGATTCAGCAATATCTAAGCTTTAATATGATATAAAGTTTGTCTCATAATGATTCTGCAACGCGGAGTTATTGACGCTTTTCTAAGGCAAATATTGAACGGTCTGGAAATAAGATGCCGAGAAAATAGCTCAAGAAACTTTACATCCATTTCGAAAGTGAAATTAGCGTTTTAAGCAGGCCATAAATGAACCGATTGCATGAATAGAATGTCGTAGCAACCTTTATTCAATTTTCTTGAAAACTTGCATATCAGTAAATATGTATGATATACACCTTCCCTCCAGAAACTGTTGAATATTATCCATGCATTGTAGAGATATGAACAGATTTAATTACAATTTAAGTGGGTTTGGAACGATAAACTGTACACATCGAGCACATGATACAATAGCGAGCACTTTCAGGTAACAAAAGGGATTCCGCTCTGGCTCTGTTTATTGTTCGATTAATCGGTATTGACTGGCAGTTTGATTTTAGGAATGCAAACTTGCGTCTGGTGCGTAATGTATAAACTATTACAAAGAACAGTATGTTGATACGTGAAAAGTAAAACGGGGTATCGAAGCTAGACATTTTGGAGGGGGAGGCCCCAGGTACCAAAGGGGGAGGGGGGGGGGGGGGGGATCCGTTGGTACAGGGTTTGTTTTCGTTCTTTTGGCGGGGATGCCCGGGGATGTCCCTTAGAAAATTTTGAAACAGGTGTCTAAGTAACGGAGGCGAGCCTCGGTCAACTTCAAAATGAGGGTATATAAAAGAGTGGGATTGTGCTTTAGCCAACTTAAAACAAGCTCTAAATAGCGTTTTTTTTTTTGTTTTTTTTGGTGGTGGGGGGGGGGGGGGGGGGGTATGCCTTATTATAAAATTATTATGAACTACTTAAATATTTAGTACGACAAATTAATTCTACATACGATTAATGAATGTTATGTTACAGGGCCCAATTCTTTAATCTATATAATACTCACACTCAACCAGTGGTGTACATAGTGTATGAGGTTGGAGGGGGTGGGGGGGGGGGGGGGGGGGTGGGTGTGCAGTTAATTGGATAGGACTTGGGTCGTATTGTCATAAACATACTTTGTCAAACTCAATAGGGCCACTATACAATGGAGGCCATTTGGATTACTAATCTCCGTGCAAGCGACCGCGCAGTCAATAGGGATTAAAGAATCTCGATGTGCGCTGGCCGCTCTTGACGGCTAACGAGATTCCAACTTAGCACAAAGGGGTTGTTAAGAGGCGGAGCTTAATATCGATCGCTTTTAGTGGCAAATAATTTTGGAACGCAAACTTTTCAAACCTGCAAAAAACATGCTTCAAAACTCTGCTTAATTTTTACCTTTCTACTGGATACTTTTACTGGATATTTTGCGTACCGGTAGAACAGATATCAGGGAAATGCATGAGGCAATAATATTTTTTTTCGCTTTTTCATGCAATTTCAAATCAATCGTGATTTCTGAGGTTCGACATCTTGCGACTTCTGGCTCCTTTGCGGATGGCGAGGCACATATGATAACTATCCATACTATCACGTAAGCCCGCCTGGTGCGTTAAGCTCGAGAGAGGGCGGAAAATGTATCAGTGAAATAAGAAACTTGACTAAAATTATCATATTTTACAGAGTGAGTCAGAACAAAGTCCCATCTTTTAAAAGTTGTTTTGTTTGAAGTATGAACACTTAATCATGGGTTTATGATATGTATTGGTTTAGTTATCATCCCAGTATATTTCGGTACCTTTTTCATTTAAATCTCTGCACGCATGACTGAACAAAAGACAATCTTTAAAAGACTGCAAAATCTCACTTGCGCCAAGTGGTTGGGTGAAGAATAAAACAGTGTTTTGAACAAAGACAGTCAGACACACAAAAACACACACACACACACATCCACGCACACACGCACAGTAACAATTATTTCATAAGGCAGTGTCAACATTTCCAATTTCTGATTAAGCATTGATTTTTAACAAGATCGCTGAATATTTTAAGCGGGAATTCCCCGACAATCTTTCCCCTAACCATTCACCACCACCACCACCATCATCATCATCAAGTGCACATAAATCCAATGTGCTATCTCAATACGTTGGTACAATAGCAATAAAAATGAATCTTGTTTATGTCTTTTGTTGGTTAACAATGGCAATTTACAATGGATATCTGTGCTTTTGTTGTACTTGTCACCAAAGGGCTTGCCTGATTTGGCAGCAGTTAATTATGTTGAGCAGTAGTTGAGCCCTGTTTGAGGACAGGTACTTGAATTATGGTTTGTCTTCAGTTCACCCCGCAACAGAGATCATTTTTGGTCACCAAATATGCAAGAGTGTAAAATAAGTTTTGCAAGGGTTATGCCGCCGTTATCCCAATGTTCGGTGTCCCAGCAGTAAAAGTTATGAATTCTTTCACAATTTGTTTTATTCCTCACCCAGCCACTTGGCACAAGTGTGATTTTGCAGTCTTCTAAAGATTGTCTGATGTTCAGTCATGCGTGCAGAGATTCAAATGAAAAGGGTACCGAAATATGCTGGGAGGATAACTCTACCAAGATATATCATAAAACCCATGATTAAATGTTCATACTTCAAACAAGACAACTTTAAAAAGATGGGACATTTTTCTGACTCACTCTGTACAATGCTAATAATTGTAACATTATTATGGCGCCATCTGTCTACATATTCCAATCCTTAACGAGGCGCAAATGCATGGATTAGTCGGTTGGTTTGGAGGGTTTTTACAGACGCGTTCAATCAATTTTGATTATTAACATCTGGGAGAGCCCTTTATCATCAGCATCTTAAAGACGCAGTCTTCGTTGAAGCGTTCTCTTTCTCAACTGACGATAAAGGGATGCCATGTTTGGGCCAAGTTTATACTATTTGTTGACTCATTTTCGTAATTTTCCGCAAAGATTAGGTCCAATAAGTCAGTTTTCAGCCGATTTCCTTTTCAAGTACCTGGCTTACACCCCTAATGATATTTGGGCAAAGTCTATATACCCCTCTACCGTATACCCGTACAATGATGGATGCCATCTTAGTTATGCCACATTCTCATTCTCTGAAATGTGTTTGTGTAACTAAATGCCATGATTATGACAATAAGCTTCAAGCAAGGTATCTAGACAATATTGTTTATTTTTAAACCCGATTGGTTTAATGGAGCACCATGAATAAATACATGTAGAGCTCTGAAAATTAGGAATGTACTATAGGTTTTCCCATCCATTTTCAAACAATCGTCATTCAATTTCGATAATTGTTAACTTCAATTTCGTCCCGAGAAATCCTGAACGTGCAATTGTTATATACAATTTAGTCATTCATCGTTCAATTTGGTCAATGACCAATCAACTTTAAAATTTGGTCATTCTATTTCGTCATTGTGCAATGACATTCGTCCCTACTGGCGATTAAATGGGCAATGTTATGTTCGAATTCATCATTGTTCAACCGATTTCAAAAATTTCCCATTCAAATTTGTCCCGTAGTATAGATGCATTGTGAAAATGCAACATTTTTGATTGATTGATAAGCGCTGGGAGTTATCATGACAGAAAATGTTGATAAATTATATGATAGACATTAATTACAACCAACCCATGACAATACAATATCTCACAACAATCAGCCATAGTGTGATGATTAACAAGGTATTTCATACCAAAATTCAATACCAATCACAGCTTGCTATAATGTGAGACGAATTTGAACGAGAAAGAACGAAATCGATCGCAAAATGACGAAATTGATAATCACTTTCTGCCACAGAGTCTGCGATTGGACGAAATCGAATTACCTTTGACTAAAATGTATATGACAAACACGAATTTGATTGGGAACAAACGAAATTGGGTGCTGAAAGACGAAATTAAACATGACAAACTGAAGGCCACACATTTCCGAGACGAAATTGAAGTTAACAATTATCGAAATTGAATGACGATTTTTTGAAAATGGATGGGAAAACCTATATTTTTTTTGGAACGTTCTAAGAAGGTAGTCGTATAAAAGGACTGCTGTTTATACTTTCTTGGATAGTCCTAAAACGGACTGCGTTTGGTAGTCCTAGAAAGGACTGTTGTTTATACTTTCTTGGATAGTCCTGAAACGGACCGTGGATGGTAGTGCTACAATGGACCGTGGTTTATTCTTTCTTGGATAGTCCTAAAACAATCTGTGTATCATAGTGCTATATAAATTAGGACTGTGGTTTATACTATCTAGGGTAGTCCTAAAACGGACTGTGGATGGTAGTTCTATATACAAAAGGACCGTGGTTTATTCTGTTTTGGGTAGACCTGAAACAGTCTGTGTATCTTATTGCTAGAAATTAGGACTGTGGTTTATACTATCTTGGGAAGTCCTAAAACGGACTGTGGATGGTAGCAGGCGCGCCGGAAGCAGTTTTGGATTGGGGGGGGGGGGGGGCAAAACCCCAAGGGGGCTCACAATTTTGGTGTGTAGGGGCTCATGCCCAACCACACTCTGGATTGCCAACTTTGAGCCAGATGTGAGAGTAAGACATTGCGAGGGGGAGGATGTGGGAGGGGGTGTCCCCCTACCACGGTAGGGAGCATTTGCATTTTTGGACTTGAAATTGTGCAAACTGGTGCATACCTAGATAGGAAATTCGGCTGTATTTGGGAAAGCGTGATATGATTTGATCGACCAGGAAGTTTTAAAGGGGCCCTGCAAACCAAATGCATGTTGACTTCTGTTCATCTGTATTAGTGTACACATTCAATATTTGTAAACGGTTTGACCTAAATATGTTTTACATATTTGTAAACATTTATTTCTCTTCATGTTGCTAAGCCCCACCTTCTAAAAAAACCTCCAGGGTAAATTCTATTGTTGACCTGTTGTGACATCATCTGTCAATCACTGGTCAGCTACCATGAGATTAACAAAAGATGAAAGTAAAAAAAGAACATCCACACAAAAGCATGCCCTACTTACCTCCATGCAATAGCTTAGACAGTGTTTTTCTTCTGACATAGCAACAGCTATTGAAATTGAAGGTGTGTGAGTTGGTATTCTATTCAACCGTGTGATGCTATTGTGATTAGGCACTCAGCTTGGGTGAAGGTAACTTATTTGTAACTGAGCAGTGAATGGCTAATGATGTCACAACAGGTCAACAATAGATTTCTACTCTGGAGATGTTTTCAGAAGTGGGGGCTTCAAAATATGGAGAAAAATAATTACTAAAATGCTTTAAAATAAACAAAATATGTTTGGGTGAAATGGTTTACAAATAGTTGACGTGTACACTAATAGAGATGACCAGAAGATAACATGCGTTTAGTTTGCCTGGCTACTTTAATATATTTTTCACGTAGAAAACAAATAATTGACACACTGATAAATATGTACCCCAAAACACACACACAACAACATAACCATAATTATGATCCAACAACACACAGCCAATAATGAGTCCCGAGGGAGCGAATCTCCTGAGGGCTGGGGCAGGGAGGGAGGGGGAGGGTTTGGGAGAGGGTATATACCCCTCCCACGGTAAGAAAGATTTTGCATTTATGGACTTGAAATTATGCAATCTGGTGCATACCTAGATAGGAAATTCGGGCTTAAGATTAACTGTATCTGGGAAAGCGTGTTATGATTTGATATATTTTTCACGAAGTAAACAAATAATTGACGCACTAATAAATATGCACCCAAACTCACACATAAATATTGTATTTAGTGTCAAACACAGTTCCAACATAAACCATATGGCGCATGTATGATCTAACAACAGCCAATAATGAATCCCGAGGGAGCGAAGCGACCGAGGGCTTGGGCAGAGCCAGAGGGGGAGGGTTTGGGAGGGGGTATCCCCCTCCCACGGGGAAGATTTTTGCATTTATATACTTGAAATGGTGCAAGTGCACTGCATGCCATACCTGTGAATGAAATTTAGAATCCGAGTTAAACAAAAAAATAATAAAATGTCTATGCTCTCATCACATGTTTACAACAAACTGAGATAATCTGTTCGCGCGCGAGGCGCACAGCGAAATTGAAAATGGATGTATAAACTAGTTTTTAAACGTAAGCTCATACATTTAATTGTGTCTTTCCCACTTTTTTTTTTTTTTTTTGGAGGGGGGGGGGGCTTTTTTTTTTGGGGGGGGGGGGCGTTTTGCCCCCCCCCCCCCCACTTCCGGCGCCTATGCAGTCCTATATAGAAAGGGCTGTTGTTCATACTTTCTTGGATAATCCTAAAACAGATTGTGTATATGTGGTAGTAATAGAAAGGACTGTCAAAATAAACTGAAACTGAAACTGTTTATTCCTCCATGGATAGTCCTCAAACGATTTGTGTATGGTAGTGCTAGAAAGAACTGTTGATTATGTTTTCTTGGAGTCCTAAAACGGACTGAGGTATGGTAGTGGTAGAAAGGACTGTGTGTTCTTTCTTTGAACTGAAATCCTGAATGGATTGCGGTGCAGGTACACTGGGCCGTATGCATAAAACGTAGCAATTGCTTATAAGCAATTGCTTCAAGCACAAGCAAGAGCTTGTCAAGCAAAAGATCAAGTTCAAGCAATTGCTTAATTTCGTATGCATAAGCTTTTGCTTGTGCTGAAACCTTTTGCTTACACTGCCTAAGCAATTGCTTACGTGTTGAACAAAACATTGTTACGGTTGTGCAAACATCGCACTGCATGACAACAAAGGGGATTCGTAGTGTATGCAAACGTCGTGTAGTCCCTTGCATAGCAGCTTTCCCTGGTCGTGCCCGACCTGGCAACAGTATTTTTATTACGCAAATATTTTCAAATCATGAACAATATTGCCTACATGGATATAAATGTCTAAAATAACAGCCATTTGATTAAATATGTAATCACAACATAACCTCTGGAACCAGGAGTTCTAAATCATCCTGAAACGGTATGAAAACTTGATTCTAAAACGCGAATGTCCTTAGTAAGCAAGAGCTCAAGCTGGTCTGGAGGTGCTTGAAAAAACGCAAGCAATTGCTTATCAAGACAAGTAAAAGGTTCGTTTTATGCATACGGTTTTAAGCAATTGCCTGTTTGGTTAGCAATTGCTTACGAGCAGTAATCAATTGCTTGTGCTTGTAAGCAAAAGCTTTTGCCTGCAAGCAATTGCTTGTTTGTGTGCATACCGATTCAAGCAAAAGGCTAGCACAAGCAATTGCTTGTTTTTATGCATACGGCCCAATGATTGTTGTTGGGGAGGGGAAATGTAACGAGAGGAACTGGTCATTTCAAACAGGTTGAATGTCCATCGTTGGGGTGCTCTTTAAACAGTGAAACATCGTCACATTGGGCCCATTGAATTGACCTATATCATATAATCTTGTATGAGGGCTTAAATACAAATATCCATAAAACCAAATGCATACCCTATAGATGCATATTGAATGTATGCATGTCATGACAATTTTCTACTTCAATCTTGAAATGTTCTGAAATTAGTTGCAATGATTAAATAAATGTGCGCTATAAAGAGATATTTTATGCACTTCAGCAATTCAATTTAAAGTTGTCATATTTGTTTGAAAAAGTGGAATGTTATGTGAATGTAGGTATTGTATTGTTTTGTTTTATTTTGTATTATACAATTTTCTTCCACCCCCCCCCCCCCCCCCCCCCGCCATTCACTATTTCATCACAATTAACAATTATTTTGGATGAGTGATTATACACATTTATGTTGGGATACAATTTGCCTATGAGATATTTTACTGTAAATCATAACTGAATGTATATGAAAAATACTATACACAGCCTTTATCAACAAGCAACAGAAGCTGGAAAATAAAAAAAAACATACTGAACAAATATATCCATATGTACATACATGCATACATAATCATATGCATGCATGCATACATACATAGGTACATACACATATACACACATACATACATGCACACATAAATACATACATACACACATGCATACATACATACATACATACATACATATATACATACATACATACATACATACGTTTGTCAGTTTGACAAAGGCCTAGCTATGGCCGAAATATCACCTAAAACAATTTTCCACGGAGTATCTTTATATTGAATTTCGTTGTTTTCTATACATTTCGACTCCAAGCAGAACTTTTACATACATACATACATACATACATATATACATACATACATACATACATACATACATACATACATACATACATACACACATACTTACATACATACATACATACTTACATACATGTTCATACATTTTCCCCAATGTTTTAATCCTCCAAACAATACATGACATGAACAATTGTCATCAACAATGAACCAAGAGATATTATGATCAAATATTGAATATACAATACGATATGGTTATAAATGTTTACATTGCAATACATATTTACAATCACGATAAACTAATATTTATATTATCAAATGAACATACACATGATTTGTATGCATGTTTACGTTGTATACACAACTGTGTAATAATAAATTTTACACTAAAAGAAAAGCAAACATATACACATACATATACATATACAAAAAATTGAGGTTATTTTATAATAAAAGTATGTAACTTCATACATACATACATACATACATGTATGTGGCATGTAGTAGCGTGAACGCATTGTCTTCAAAATACATATTGCAGATGTCATTACTCATTAGAAATTAGAAATTTAATGGGATTCCAGATATCAAGGGATCTTGTATCATTGTTCAAATCCACAAAACTTACTGTGTGAGGTTCTCTCGTATCTTGTTGTATTCGTATACCAACAAAAACATGGAACTGGTTTCGACTTTTTTAGAATGTCCCTTCCGTTAAAAAGATATGTACGATAATTGAAGTGTTCGAATTTTGAATTATCCACTGGAAAGTTATAACAGTGTACAAAATCACTGCAATGAGTTCGCGAATATCATTTGAATTTACGCTCATTACACGGCCATACATTAAAACTTCCATTTGACGTGTAATGTTCACGCATTACTCAGTAGACATAATATTCAGAATTGTTCACAAACATGCACATTTTACCAACCATTCATCACTTTTTGTACATTTCAACAAAGTTACTTGATCCCTTTATTTAAAGAATACAAGTGAAACCTCAATATACTACACTACACTTTACTATACTATACACGTGTGGCTAACACCATTTTGCTTATGATTCAGTAGTACAGCTATCAATACGAGTACACAATACAAATGAAAACACATCAAGAAAATTTGAATCAAACTTAATTAACAGCACCGCAATATACCGCACGAATAATAACATACAATTTAATTTGCAAAGATGTATTGGCATGATATATATGACAGCTAAACTATATAGTCTCCAAGATCGACGGTCAAAAATATGATATTGATTATACAAATGGATAAATAAAAAACATTGGGACTATCTATATGCAGTTACACATTAATAGTCCCATATAAAGGGAAAGTACAGTACTTGTCAATCTGAATTTTAGTAATTTAAACTAGTAGGTGAGCATTAAACCTAAAATTCATGAATAAATGAGGCTTGAATTGTCATTGTAGAAAACATATAAATGGCTTATTTACAGGTTTGCTTTATTCAAAAGCAGCCGTTAACAAAAGAGGGCGCCCTCAAAACGTTTGGAAGTTTTAACCTTCTTTATTGTATAAATGTGAATGACTGTTTGGTTAAAATAATTAGTCAATATAGATTATCATAAACAATTTTAAAGCCACTTTGGTAGATTTTCAAACATGTTCATATTTATCAATATTTTCTTAAATTGTTGAATAAATTAATGTTTGTTTTATTTTCAAAATCATATGCCTAATTTGCTTATTACCTCACAATTTGTTTTTATTGAAGCGCCCCCTAAACCAAAACTGTATTACCCCTTTCAACCGTCTTGTCTATATTGAAAATGTTAAAGGGATATATTATAATATTTGGGTTTAGAGGGCGCTTCGAGAAAATTCTTTCATGTGGTAATGAACAAATGAGTGCAAAATTTGAAAGAACACAGTATTTGTAGGATAGAATTATTTTTCTTTGATTAAAATCGGTTAAAAAACAACTAAAATATCCATAAGTATATTAATGTCGGGCACGAACTTTTATTCAATACTTAAAAAAGATATTTCTAAATGCCACATATATTTGAAAATCTACTAAAATGGGTTTTAAATTGTTTTTACGATCTCTCTATTGATTATAATCAAACATCACACACACATTTGTTGATACAAAAATTACATGAAACTTGATATGTCTGGAAGTCGCCTTTTTGTGTTAACAGCTGCTTTTTGAATGAAAATAGCCCTGTAACTTAACCGCGTATCTATTTTTGCTACAATTCAAGCATTATTGAATTAATGTTAGTTTGTAATGGTACATTATTGATATTAATTAATTTAATTCTTTAATGATAACATTTCAGCCACTCAAATTTTGTTTGACCATAACTGTAACAAATATTGGCAAAATATCAAACTTGTTGCCTAATGGGTCAACGTTCTGGCCCTTAGCAGTTTGCTGTTAATTAACAAAACAAACAATGATACCAAACGTTTTCATTTATGAGTATCGATGCTGTTGTCATGCTATGAATAGGGATCCTGTTATAATTCATATGAATACGGACCCTGTTGTCATGCTATGAATAGCGTTCCTGTTATCAGTTTATGAGAATCGACCCTGTTGTCATGTTATGAATAGAGACCTATTATCATTGTTATGAATACGGACCCTGTTGTCATGCTATGAATTTTATTTATTTATTTATTTGGGGTTTTTTTTGTTGGGGGGGGGGGGCTTTTTTTAATCTATTTTATTTTATGATTTTATTTTTTTTAATGATTTTTTTTTTAATTTATTTATTTTTTTTTGTTTGGGGGGGGGGGGGGGGGGCAAAAACACGTTTTGCCCCCCCCCCCCACACTTTTTTTATTGGGGGGGGGGGGGGGGGGCGGCCGCACCCCCTGCGCCCTCCCCCCCCCCCCCCCCCCCCACCCCTCCACTTCCGGTGCCTATGACCTGATGTCACGCTATGAATAGAGATAATGTTATCATTGTTATGAATACGCGACGCTGTTATCATTTTATGAATTGCGACCCTATTTTCATTTTATTTGCAATGGTGATGGAGAGTTACAAGGCAATATAGTCATGATAAACACAGATAGAGAGTTACAAGGCAATACAGTCATGATAAACACAGATAGTATGCGAAATGGTTTAAACATGTTCAATCAGTTGTGTAGCGGGTAGAAAACATAATTATATCAAAGGAGAAGTACAGCTTTGGTAAGGATGAGCTTTGGTAACCAACACCTGCACATTAACATTACAAACTAATAGTTATAACTCCACCATGCTCGAAAGGTATAGAAAATAAAAGCCTATTATCATTCAAAAAGAGCCATTAAAGGGGTAGTACAGTTTTGGTAAGGCTGAACTTGCTAACCAAAACCTGTTTACAAACAGGTTTATGGAATGTTTTACTGAACTTGCATTCATATGTTTTAAATTTGCCTGTTCATTTCTCAAATACATGCGTTAATGGGCCATTCAGTTTGCGCATTTAATTTAAATCGACTGTCATTTCGATTATGGTATCATTATTATGATGTTATTATGATGAGAACAATTATCATCACATTTATGTCATACACACTTTCCCAGCTAGCCACCTGACGTCGGGCCGATGTCGGAAGTTGGTTGCCGGATGTCGGCATATCGCCGTTGGCTCGAGGTTAAAATGTCCGCCAGCCCAACATCGTCACGACGTCATTTTTGTGATATATTGGCATAACGTCATTTTCCGACAATGGCCCAACATCATGTCATGAGATGATGTTGGGCCATTGTCGGAAAATGACGTAATGCCAATATATCACAAAAATGACGTCGTGACGATGTTGGGCTGGCGGACATTTTAACCTCGAGCCAACGGCGATATGCCGACATCCGGCAACCAACTTCCGACATCGGCCCGACGTCAGGTGGCTAGCTGGGTTGTGGCCCATTACAGGGGTAGTACAGTAATGTTTTGGTAAGGCTGAGCTTTAGTAACCAAAACCTGCACAATAACGTTACAAACTAAGAGTTATTAATCCACTATGCTCGAAAGGTATAGAAAAATACAAACGACTAAGTAAAAAGCCTGTTATCATACAGAAAGAGCCATCAAAACACAAAAGGACGCTCTCTAAAAAAGCATTGGTTTCAACCATTTTTTTAATTATGCGTGTGATGTTTTCTTGAAATAATTATTAAATGGAGAGTTCATCAACAACTATTTAAAAACCTCTTTTGACAATTTTTGAAAAAGTGTAAGCATTTAAAACATTTTTTTTAAATCAACAAATAAATCGGGGCCCCAAATTTATTCCGATCGGAAAGATTAATTGATATTTTAGCCATTTCTGAACCGATTTTGATCAAAGAAACTAAAAAATTGTATGCTCTTTCAAATTTTACACTCAGTTTGAAATTATTTCACGAAAGAAATTATTTTGTGCAGCGCCATCTATGCCAAAACTGAACTACCCCTTTAACGACCTATTTCATTTAAATAGTTCTGTTTGGTTTAATTGGTTCTTTGGTAGTCATTATTAAATGTAACCGACTCTACATACATGAGTTTTTTTTTTTTTATATCGGACTTCTTTCTCTGAGCGGCGCAACTGGCCGACGGAATATAGAGACTGTTTTTCGGTTTAGTCCATTGGTTGCTAGATGAAAGTATTAAAATCAACTCACCGTTGAACACAGCTGTGATGACGTTTCGTGATTCCACATAAATAAATACAGAGAAAGAAAAAAGAAGAAGAAATTAAAATACAGAACTTAGTGCTATCATCATTATCCGTGTTATTTGGTATGTATGAAAAGTGGCGGATAGCAGAGTAGAGACATTCCAGTTAAAGCTAAATGACAGTTTTGGGAAACGCCCCAGACACACCCACACACAAAAACGTAACCGCGCTAACCCTAACCCAACCATGTGAAATAATATATTTATAATAACATGGGATTATACAAATTTGGCCAGGAAAACGCCTACTAATCGATACATTTGCAAAGTTAGAAAACTATCACTACATTGATAGATATCGCTGACAGTTGAGACTATGAAGAAAACTGTAAAAATGTGAATATTTGTGTACAAAAACATATGGGGAGTAGTCCACAAACTTATCAGAGTGCGTTGCCAATTTGAGTTCCCCATATAAGGATAAATGGACATCTTCAAAGAGCCATATTTTCTTGTTTCTTGTCCGATTATGCTCTAACTTTCAGAGATTATTCCTCCTATATAATTATAAAAGCAAGCAACAGTTTGATTGGGTTTCATTGTCCTTTTATCGTACCACCCACCACCACCCCAAGCACATCCCCGACACCAATACACATACACATACACACACACACACACACACACACACACACACACACACACACTTTTTTCTTTTTTTTAAGTGATTTTTATTTCTCCAAATTAACATAACATTTACAATTGAATAACATTTTAAATAATAAAAGTTTACATCTCAAGTGTACAAATCAAGTGTAATTCACAAAAACACAATGGAGATCAAAGAAGTAAGACATGCTACTTCTCCCACCCCCACCGCCAATTATATCCCGCCAATTGAAGTCCTTTATTTCATCTAACTCAAAACGTTGTATCAAAGCTTGCCATATCAATTTTACATTTAAACAAAATAAAAAATATATGCGAATATGTTTCCCTTTCACGTTTACAGTACGAACACAAGTTATCTTCAAGAAATCCAAATCTAAAGAAATGATCTTTAGTGTAAATTGCCCCATGCAGTAACTTAAATTGAAACTCTCTCTGTTTCCCAATCATTAATGTTATTCTTGGTCTAAAAAAACATTCATACATTTCTTTATCTATAAAATTTTGCCAATTTATTAGCGGAAATGCAAAGTTCTATTTCACTTGTTCAATATAGCATGAGGTTTTGTACACATTTAAAATAGTCCGCACTCGGGGAGCCATATTTGGTCACCGCGTCATAAGTGTTGATGAGCATATTCTTAAATAAAATGTTCATGACGTGGGCATAATTATTAATTACAAATATTACCTTATTTTATCTCGATGTAAGTTTATATAAAGATAAATGTGAACGTTGGCTTTAACTTTTCCCAAAAGTAGCATTTGAAAAATGTAACTTTGGAGTGGACATTTTTTAAAATAATATTACTTGAATTGTTAATTAACCCTAAAAAGGCCGGGCTATTTGAGGTCTTTCTACGGCCGGGGGGGGGGGGGGGGGCATTATGGGCCCCCCTTAAGATCTCGGCCGCGAAGCGGCCGATCGCCGTGAAAATTTGCACGCATGATAAGTGAAGTGTATAGAATACAATGGTATTTTAGTTTTTTTTTAAATTTATTAATTTGCACATTTATGGTAATTTATGCAAATAAGGTCATACAATTCATATTTTTACCCATAAATCATATATTCTTCATAATTAAATATTGGTTTTCACTATATATATTCTTTAGAGCATTTGGAATGATAATACGACAACAAAATTTGGAAGAGCCAGGTTCTTCCTTATGTTTTCTATTGTTTTTATAATTTCTTATGTATTTCTTTGTTTTTTGTTACTTATGTATTTTATTGTTTTTGTTGTTTATTTTATTTCTTACTATAATTCAACTATTTTGAACCCCAAAACAAACATATACAATGTTAAAAAAAAAATTACCAATGATATACCTCTTTTTACGAAAACTGATATTTCCATATGTTTTGTACACAAATCACGAAATTGAGCGATATTCGGGCTGACATGCATAAACAAAAGGTCACGTGACTTCGTAACGGTAGGTCCGATTTTCAAAATTGTTGTTCTAAGATATGCGCAAGATGGCCATTATGCCCCCCCCCCCCCCCCCCCCCCTCCCCCGGCCTTATTAGGGTTAAGAAAAGGTATTGAGAATACCAGTATGAGAGAACCTCAAATTAGTCTAGAGTTCTAAGTAAGTTTGTGGATTCGGATAATAATTACTAGATCCATTAAAACCGATGGAGGTAAACAAGGACTTATAAAGGACAGTCTATGTGTCATTCAATTGCATCTAATATTGCCTTCCCCTCATGCTACCACCGCCCCACACCCACAGTAACTTGCGCACACACACCCACACGCACACACGCACACACACATACACATATTTACTGACCTACATGTTGTACAGTGACGTGAATAAAAAGATACCTACATTGCATGCATAATAAAGCCCATCTTCACAAGTTGCTCTATTCAAAAGGGATTTTAGCTGAGACATACATCCTTGAACAATTTATTGGACCAAGCATATTTTGCTCATTGTTTTTTTTCTTCAGATTGTTTACACTATTTCGTAACTTTTATTTAATTTTAAAGAAACGCAGTTCATAAAATATCAAAGGGGGTATAGTCATTTCGGGAAGGAATGCCTACAACAGATTTTATGTCTTGAATTTGACAAAACAAAATGATTTCATTGGTAAATGCGTGGATTTGGACCATGAAAAGGTGTGGGTTTTATACATACGTTTTCATTGCGAAGTGGAACATTTAATGATGTTTTGTTGTGTAAGTAGTGCTTATATCACAAACAGCATCATGCTCACAAACCACACAACAAAAACACATCTTTCACATGCAGGAATACAACGTACTTCGTAAATTGTACTTCATTAAAATGTGATTTGAAGTGATTAATATTATTTATAATTATATGAATATTGAAATTAAATATATAGTTATTAATGAGATAATGTTATTATACAGTTAGAACTTAAAGTTTAATTGGTTGTTTTGAATTTAATGTTGATTCTATAATATAAACTAAGTTTAAATCAGTTATATGACTTATTCGGTTATTATAAGTAATGTGTAATTTGAAGTTTGTTTAATTGATCTGGACAACAAATTAAATCAATCAATCAATCAGTTTTTAATATTTTATTCCTCTAAATAAAAATTCAACATAAAATTGAATATATATAATCAGCACAAAATCAATAGGAGCCAGACTTAATCATTTGCCTATGCAGTACACATGAACTATACAGAAAACCACTATTTTTAATGGCAAATTTATTTCTACATTTACACGTATTAAGAAATCAAAATGAAATATACACAAAATTGTGTTTTTTCCATACATTCAAATAAGTAAACAATAAAATTACAATATCAATACCATAATAATATGTAAATTTGACAATAATTGATTTATATTATTACATGAACAAATGCATAATAAGCCACGAGCTTGAATGGATGGTGGCCAAAATGATTCAAATCGTCACTTATCCACTTGAATAATTGTACTTTAATGACCGTGTCATTTCTCAAATTGTATTAATAGGTTTTAGAAAATTAGATTGCTTCATTGTTCATTAACATAATATTGTATATATTCTTAATAGTGATGTCTTGAAGGTGGTATCTCAGATGCTAATTTTGGTCAAGAATACTTGAAGCTTCAATATTTTCAACTCCTTCAAAATGAGTATCTTGTATTATATTAAATCTTAAATCATTATGTAGGCATGCTGCTACTCCTGCCCCTACCATCTTTACAATAATCGCAAATCAGTGAGTACTAAATAATGGTTGAGAAAGTGAGTGCAACCATGTCTCCGTAATAAATATTATAGAAAATGGAAATGTTTCCATTGATTACAAAATGTTTCAAAATATTCGAGGTTTTTTGGGGGGAGACTTCTAGAATTCATATGAAATAGGTTAACAAGTATTGGTAGAATTAAACTCCTCAATCGTCTAATATTTACTTTCAATTTTGGGAATCAGAACCTTATTATCCATAATATCAATATTCATTAACCCGTTCAGGACGGACGGATTTTGCGACAACATGTATTCTCCATAGACCAAATCCCAAATTTTGTCGTGACGCGTCCTGGGCCCCGTTGCAGAAAGAGATGCAATCGAGTGTAAGTTACAATTAATTGTAAGTCAGATCCAGGGGTGTCGATCCTGGGGGGCAGGGGGGCGGTCGCCCCCCCCCCCCCCCCCAAATGAAAATATTGGGGGGGGGGGGGGGGGTGAACATATCATTTCGCCCCCCAATAATTCCGAAAATGAGGAAGAAAAAAATCGAGTGATATAATGCCAAAGAGGGGAAAGACACATTTATCAAAAATTAATCTTCAAAATAG
The DNA here is from genome assembly GCA_037951105.1 of Echinarachnius parma. Lineage (NCBI taxonomy): Eukaryota > Metazoa > Echinodermata > Echinoidea > Clypeasteroida > Echinarachniidae > Echinarachnius > Echinarachnius parma. The sequence goes on from JBAMJV010003253.1 coordinate 119,508, forward strand.
CCGTTTTTTAGTTTGAAAAGGACTGTAAATCTCTTTTTTGCCGCATACAGTTTCTCATATTGCAAGTTTCATTTGGGTTGCGGGAACTCACCTTTTGAAATGTGTTGGGCAGCGTAATTTCTCAAACGCACACCTCAAACGAAGTTTATTAAACCCTCATCTGTAGATAGCACACCGTCACAGAAAATAAAATAATCTCGGTACATATGCGCTGAACGCAAATCAAATTGGAATATCATGTCCCCCCACATTTGAAAAAGGAGCAGATTGTCCCCTCCCTTTGTCGTTATGTATGTTTGGTTCCATACCTATATACTTCATATTACGTGAAATTTCTGTCTCAGGTGTGCACCAAATCGCACAATTTCACGCCCAAAAATACAAAAGCTCCCTACTGTGGGAGGGGGACACCCCCTCCCACACCCTCCCCCGCTCGGTCGCTTCGCTTCCTCGCAATGTCTCCCCTACACTTTTGTGAAATTGTTGACGCCCTTGCTTAGTTTCATGGGAGCCCAATGCCCTAGACTATATCGATGGCTCTACCCAGCTAGCCGCCTGACGTTGGGCCGATGTCGGAATTTGGTTGCCGGATGTCGGCATATCGCCGTTGGCTCGAGGTTAAAATGTCCGCCAGCCCAACATCGTCACGACGTCATTTTTGTGATATATTGGCATAACGTCATTTTCCGACAATGGCCCAACATCATCTCATGACATGATGTTGGGCCATTGTCGGAAAATGACCTTATGCCAATATATCACAAAAATGACGTCGTGACGATGTTGGGCTGGCGGACATTTTAACCTCGAGCCAACGGCGATATGCCGACATCCGGCAACCAAATTCCGACATCGGCCCAACGTCAGGTGGCTAGCTGGGTATAGTATACATGATCACGTGGATCCATCTCATGCAAGGCTCAGTCTTTTCCTCGCTATGCCCTTTAAAAATACGTTATGAGTAGGTTCACTATTTTATACAATTTTAACACCCATGCTAGGAGCAAATGTCTGAAATCTAAAAGCTTCCGGGGGCTCCGCCCCCTGGACCCCCATTATTGTCCCCAAATGTGGGTGCCCCCCCAAAGCCAGGTCTTCGAGCCATCAAGACACTTTCAATGAGCGCATAATAAAACTTCCAGGCATGCCAATGTGGGGCTTTTAGCTCTCTCAGTGGTCACTCTGATTTTTTTTCTTCAAATTTCGCCCCCCCAATCTCAAAAACGGATCGACACCCCTGGTCAGATCACGTGTTCTCAATGCGCGAATCTGATTGGTTGAAACGCGCAAAGTTTCTGACTTACAATTAATTGTAAACTTGCAATCGATCGTATCTCTTTCTGCAACGGGACCCTGCACGGGTTAAACAATGTTCAAATTGAGTTTATCAAATCTTGGTACAAAATCAAGATTGTGACTGAATGAAAATAGGAGCATTTTTGTGTGTGGTGTGTGTCATTTCGAGCAACAAAAAAAGAAAGAAAATCAATGTGAAGTTACAGTACATGATCACCAATTAGTGAGATCACCAGATAAGCTGTGGGCATTATACCATTATATGAAGTATACATAAGAGTATGAGGAGTTTAGTGGGATAGTTATCTGCGAATTAATTTTAGAATATGATATTATACAGTTATATATAAACAGATAACAATACAGCAATAATATTACTACATAACAGCAGTAAACTGCCATTAACTGATTCGATCCCAATATACTAAAAAGGGACCGAATCTAAATTCATGGAAGGGAGTGACAAGAGTCAAGTCATTAACATATTAAACATCATAATGTACAATCAGAGAGTTTGGATGATTCTCTCTGGCGTAAATTTCTGCACCGTGGGCAATACGTTCGCATCAGGGCATCGCGCCTCTGATTTACGTGTCTAACTACCCTTAACCCTAAAAGTACCGGGGCGTTATCCTCTATAACGATTCTTAGAACCTTTATTATTGTTATTGTTATCACTGCAATAATTTAACGTTGGGGATAAAAAGAAGTTTAATTATGGCCAATAATTAATTTCATGGGAAGACACAAACAGTAAAGTACACGAATCGAAAAAACTACGAAATACATAAGGAACGTCATTAAGTTAAAAAAAGAAGGAGCATATTGCAAGCAATGATTAGTGATTAACGGCAAAAAATGGTTTTTGGCCAAACAAAATACCGACTTTGTGTGAAAGAATACACACAAATAAAGGTGCAAACACTGACAGAAAAAACAAGCACAACAATGACCAGAAAATAAATTTAGAACATTGGAGATGCCCGAGAACATATCATAATTATCCAGTGATCACGCAATGAAAAGTTATTAGTAAACAATCACTGATACAATAATGACGTTTGAAAGCGCAACTCGACCATAGATAGAAAACCCCTGGATGGTATGTTGAACATACAATTAGGGCGATACAATAGAAAGTAAATACTTTATTGAAGTACTCACTACGGCTATTTATTATTTTTTTTGTTTTACCTTTTGTTCCTTGATAAATGCGCTGTCATCTAAATTGTGTCGCAATCTATAATTATGCGTGTATTTCGTGGCCGCAGCGCGTTCGTGGGCCGAGTTCTCTGGGTAAGGACCCCCCCCCCCCCCCCCCCCCCATACTAAACCGGCATGGTTAGGGTATTATAGTCTGCCCCTTGGATGATAAATCAAAACCCCTGCAAATCAAAATGCAACATGAACACAGTTCTAGATATAGTTTGGAGGCGCTTAAACATGTACCAAAAAAGGGACGCGTAGCATGGTCGGAGGTGGGGGCAAGCGAGATATCATAGTGGGTGCACATTTCTTAATTCCTTCACAGATTTAATTTTGTTCTTGTTGTTTTTGTCAACCTCGTGCCCATGCGCGTGCCCTCACCCCCACCCCCCACCCCCCCCCCCCCCCCGTAGCTACGCCATTGCACAGAAACACAACGTGGCTTATTTGCGAAGATTAGTGATAACACAAGCGTTTTAGCCGCTACAATTTAGTTTTGCAATTAACGAAACGTTATTATGACGCTTCTTTCCCATTTAAAAGGATAGCTGAGTTTTGGTAAAGAGAGTACAGTTTTTGTCGAACTATGAATGAATGAATAAATGAATGAATGACTTTATTACCAATATGATCAAAGATAACAAGATAACAATCATACATGTATATACGAAATGTTAAGAGACAAACAAATTGGTAAAAGGACCCTAAAGAAATATCTAATATTGCTAGTGGGGCGTAGGACCCTCTGTATATGGATAAATAATATATTTACATTTAAATAAGGCAAGAAACTATGATTAAATAAACATTCTATACGAAGTATTTACAATAGTGGACATTCACCCACTAATAACAACTAAACTATAATATTATATAAAACATAAAACAAAATCGTTTCAAGAGAATAAAAATGCTATATCTTTGGTAGCAGTTCACACAAGACTATAAAACATATTGACTTAATAAATACTTTTTAACATTTAACTTACTGAATGTAGTAACCAAAACCTGCACCCATTACATTACAAACTAAGTTATAACTCCACCATGCTCAAAAGGAATAACAAATTACAAATGACTAAGGGCAATGAATAATATAGACCTTCCAAGGCCGAGTGTTTTTCAACAAAAGAGACTTCTTTGCTCTTGGTCTTTCTCCCCCTTCCTTCTTGACAGCTAGGGGGCTAGTCAATAACATGATAAGTATGGAAAGGTGAGGTGCGTCTTCAGATGACGTAGGTTGTGCTGTATCGTCATATGCTCCCTCATTGGCGTAGACATACTCTGGCGAGGGGTCGGTCAGAGGGGAAGGAGAGACATGTGGCGCCTTCCTCAGTCCTTCGTATGGGTGTGGAGTGGCGTTGTCCTGGCTTGGTGCATTGCTTTGTCCACATGACGGTCCATCTTGCGATGCTGTTGCCCCTTTTTGCCAACTGAGTAAGAGAAGGCACACATTACGATTTGATATTCTGAAAATGAACATGACCAACATAATTTGGGCTTCATACTTCATATCACGCTTATATGAGAACAATTGGATCCACAATAACGTATACATATGAAATAGTTTTATCTCAAAATGTAAAACATAGGCTATTCATTATACAACAGAATATTCTCAATCAAACTGATATGCCGAATAACTTTGGAAATTAAATTATATTTATTGTAAAATTGGGGGAAAACAAATTAGGTTCGCAAACTTCGATGCCCCCATGTCAGATGTTTTACTCACTCATGTGAAATTTCAGGTTTGAAAATGACACGATTGTCATCATAATAAATTATTAAATTTGTTATCTTGATATGCATAAATCCTCTGTGAATGTGATGGATTTATAATCATCTTAGTTAATGGTATGTTTGAAAACTGCATTTTATTTTTTTGAAACTAATAGTTATTCAGTGATGCTTCAATGGTAGAAAAACATGATGTATTTACAAGGCTGTTTTCATTCAAAAGGCAGTCGTTAACACAAGGGGACGAACTCCAGACACCTGAAAGTTCCAACCCTTTTTTTATTAAACAATAAATAAGTAATGTGATGTTTGGTTACAAAAAATAATCAATAGGGCCATTCTTTGAAAAGTGAACCTTTTTTGGAAAAAATTGAAGTTTGTTTTTTTCAGTAGTTTTATTCCATTATTGGAAAGATCAGTGTCCAAGGTTTCATGAAATACATTTTTTTTTTTTATTTAGAAAATTTCTTAGAAAAATTAATAAATTTTCATATTTCAATATTCAATAAAAAATCATAACTAAACAAATAATCAAGCTAGCTCATTCCTTTTATTCTCCTGTACATGATGATACCAACTTTGATACAATTGAACTTCATATTACTATCTAAACCTAATATTTGTAATATTCCTATTTCCATTCACATTGTACATGTCACACACGTGACCACCCCAAAATGTCACACACGTGACCCAGACATCCGTACATAATAACGTGCATTAAAAAACAACCGTTTGAGATAATTTAAATTTTTTCACCATTTTCTTACTTACATATATATATCAGTTGTCTGATACTAATATGAACATTTTAGCTTTTCATATTTCACAGGATTTCCAAAATGAAATTGAGTTAAATTTGTTTTCTTCAAAAGTGCTCCCGTTGCAAAGTCACACACGTGACCGATGCCATTTGACCTCTGTCCTTGGGCAACGTAATCCTAATAAAATCTTTTGTGTTACATATAAAAGACCTTCAACATATGCAAGTCATATATGAAATTCACATCACCATACCTCCTATACTTACTAAAATATAAGCATCCAATGTCAGAATTTTTCATATTTTGGGTCACACACACGTGACCAAGAATGGCCCCAATAGAGGATTATTAAAAACAATTTGAAAGCCAATTTGGTATGTAATCAAATATGTTAGGATTTACATTTTGTCTAACATTATTGAATTAATGTTGTGGCCCAACATTTATTTCATTCTGATGCATTTATGGAGACTTTGTTCCTTAAATAAATCAATTAAAAGGATCTATTAACTTTGCTGACACGTGCAAGATGTATGTAATAGTTGATAAACTTGATACAATGTATATTATTGTTATATGATATATCCACAGTGTATTGTGTGAAAATTGCAAGTTAAATGGACGTTATATGGTCGAGTAATGAGCAAAAAAGCTAAGTGATATTTACCTAACTCATGCACTGACTGTGTACACGGTTAGTTTCACATATGAACAATTAAATCGTAAATATCATTTTAACGACAGTGAATTTCGGAAAAACAGAAACCTGTCCCATGCTATGAATATGAAAACAACCAGGTATGAAGGAACCGCTAGAAATCCAATTGGATCTTGAGGATTTGGACAATGTTACTATAGATCCCTTTAATATATCACTCGTATAACCGGCACACAATCGCTTGTGATAAATTTAAATAATATTACGTTTATGTACACATATGTGATGCAAGAAACATATGAATATGTTTTATTTATATAGTTTGCCAACATTGTTTCTCTTTATAACCAACAACCCTATTTTGTGGTTTGTCGCAATATTATCTTGTAAGGCTTGTGCCGAAATGGTGGGTAGCGTCGCGTCGCGTTGACTTCGTGCCGACTTTCAAATACTTCTTATAATAATAAGAAGAAGAATATATCTGAAATTACACAGGAGGAAGAACGAAAAGAAGATTTAGAGGATGGAGAAGAAAGAGAAGAAAAGAAGAAAGAAAAAGATGAAGAAGATGAAGAAAAAGAAGAAAGAGAAGACAAAAGATGGAGAAGCAGAACATTCCGTTTATCGTATTATTATTGCGAGTTACTTTGAGTTGCTTGAACTATTTTTTATTATTGAACATATTAAGGAAATTCTGTTTCCTCTTAACTGTAAAATTCACACAAAGTAACTATGTGAAGTCAAACACAGAAAGACACGAACGTGGACACACACATACATGCACACGCAAACACACACACATACAAACATACACAAACACACATAGACCAAGGAGGTACGAGACGAAAACATACACAAACATACATCCACACTCACACAATACGGCAAACGACACTTTTTCATTTACAATTTGTCTATTTGCCCGAAATTAAATGAACTTTGTAAATAACTCGTGAGTTTCCTTACGTGTCGTGAAAAACAAATTCTGCTTGAACTGCCATTCCACTGCAGGAAGTACAAAATCTGACAGTGTAGGTGGACACTTTGCCCCTGTCATTATCTTCAGGGGAAATATATATCTTTACTTTTGGCAAGAGGAATGCCAAGAAAAGCTTAATTTGAAGTTTAAATGATCCATAATGTAGGCAGTTTCAAACTAACGTTCACATGTGGGACAATGTCGTGCCACAGACATGATTGTATACAAACTAACACGTGATTGTGGAAACATCCGAAACGAACACATATACAAACAAAGGTACATTGAAATTTTTAAAATGTAGGACATTTTGACTGTTTTTATTTCATTCATGTTACTGGTTAAAACTGAGACTGTACTAGACGCGTACATCTTTCCATGGCAAAGTAATGTTAATAACAACAACATGCAATGTTAGGTGGTCCTATAGGCGCACACGCGGTTGGCAGGGACTCTCTAAACGCGTACATTCGGAATAAGCCCCCCCCCCCCCCCCCGTATGTGCCATTTGGTAGCGTTATCTGAACTGACGTGACGCGACGCTCCCAACACGCCCTTTCGGCAAAACCGGGGTGGGGGGGGGGGGGGGGGGCTTTGGACGAATGGTCGCGTTCCAGTCAACGCGACACGACGCGACGCTACCCACCCTTTCGGCACAAGCCATCTTGTAACACCCTGAAATGCTTACTGAACTAATTATTTTTTATTATGAAACAGACACCTCTTTCATAAACAGGTGTCAATTAAAGGTTTTATGCTGGTATGTATATGTATTGATGTTTATTATTTGCGTGTACTATGTTCGTTTTGTATGCACCCTGCTATTGATAAAATATTCAAATGCTTTTGTTATACATGTATATTTCATGGACCTGGATTTGTTGTAACTTGTTTGATTTTATAAATAAAAATACTTATATATGAATATTCTGAACCGTTTTTTGATTAACAAACAAGTGTATTGTGTCTTTAAAATTATTTGCTCTTTCAAAAATTACACTTTGTTATTCATTACTTCACATAAATGTCTTGTTCTTAGTCGAGTTGTTTAACCATATTCACTACGAACTCGATTGTTTGGAATGTGACCATCTTGTGATCATAAATAAAGCTCACGTACCATCCACGACGAAAGTACTGAATGACGATAATGAATCCTACGATGAAGTTGACAGAGAGCGAGATGCCAAGCAAGGCCCATAGAATCGTCAGGTTAGGAGTCTGCGGGGAACTCTCTGATGAACATGTCGTGGCTGGCATGTCTGTGTAAGGAATGGGATAAACAAAACTAGTACAAAGGGTGACGCTATTTCTTGTTTTTTGTTAAAGTACATTATTGATAATTTTCATAAACTTAGCAAATGGCCCTTTTTTGTGTGTGGGGCGTTTCCTTTTACATGTTAATTGGCTTTAAAGAAAGTAAAATATATAGTTTATATTACTTGCCCTCTCCAGGACAGCGTTTACGCTTTTGGGAGAGGATCATTTAAAGGTTCAGGGTATAGAACACTCAATTTCTCTCGTGCAGTATTTATTGACCATGTATGAAAATCAAAGCAGTCGAAGTAAATAATGCAACTGCTGGAATGATGGGAGATGAATATTTTAATATCCTCCAGAACCCTTTAACCCTAAACAGACTTTTCGACCTTCAAAAGACTTGGGTGACCTGATATTATGGCTAATACGCGCGAATGCAGATTGAGACTAAATTTGGCAAGTGCATACTTTCCGAATATAATCTACAAGAATCCATTATTAAATTAAAATTTGTTGGACAAATATGCACATTAGAGCTACCTGCTTATGCGTATATGGAAATTGTTAATGTTTTCTTCATTTTTGTTCTTCCTTTTGGGGCATTTTAATGAACATGCACATCGGTTGAAAAGTAGATGTTGGGGTTAGGCTTTGAAATCAAAGACAAGGCTTTTCAAAACCAAACAAACAAATAAATACGGACGAAAATGTTTGTTTACGTTTTTCTTTTTATCTATTTATTTATGTTGTTGTTTGATTTTAATTTGTGTCCCACATGCTCATCGAAAGGTATTTCGAATTCTAAATGAGGTTTAACCGCCAAAAACAGAATTTGGTGCATCTTTCAAAATAACAGTGCGTTTGCACGCCAGCACAACCGAAGTCGCGACGCGCGCATATTTTGCATTTGAAGATGCACAAGACTCTTTAAAAAAAAGTCCCCAAGCGACGCGGCCTGAGAATTGAGCTTTTTGTTTGGAGTAATCGCGAAAATCGAGAAAGGAGGAGCAAATAACTGCCCCCGCCCACCCCCCCCCCCCCTCAAGCCCTTTTAGGGTAGAGCCAAATACAAGTATTGAGAAAGTTACCGAAAGCATCTATACATGTATTACCAAGACTAATTATTGATCAATATTATTGAATAGCATATTATCAGTAGAACATGTACCAGATTAAAACAAGGTTTGTGTGTTAAAATCTGAACATTATTGTTGAATGCAAAAATCGGTTGGAACTTCCAGATTGGGCATAAATTCACCGTACGTACGTCCCTCGTCATTCTCTCCACGAAGACGTGCCTAAGGCTTGATATGTATGACTGAAATAACCCATGTTCTATGCAATTTGAATAGCGCATCAGTTATTTTAGTCGTGGGCACGTCTTCAGAGAGAATGCCACACGTATGTGGTCAGTGTTCCCCTGTATTGACACGGCTTACTCACATGGTGCTGACTCGCATACTACTCCTGCATCTTCATCGTGACCACAGTCATCGACATGGCGGCTATGCCGGCAGGATACCAGTAATGACTCGTTGCCTGAGCAGTCTACATTATCCAGTACGACCTTTACAGAGCCCTCGCCAAAGTAAGCAGAGCGAGGAGCAGAGATTGCCGAATAGAAACCGAGTTGACGGCATACGACCTCAGCATTGCTCAAACTCCAGTAGTCATCACACACCGTACCCCAACCTCCGTCCAGAAAGATTTCTACTCTCCCCTCGTAGGGAGTGTTTCCTCCGACCAGTCGCACTGTATAATAGAGAGAGGATACCTGTCATGTTCTTTGTACATTTATCCAAAAGTATTATTCTTTTAGAAGACAGTTCAAACAATACGCTTTACAGGACATGTATATATCATGTATATAGAACCAAAGTAAACGTTCAACATGTTCAATGTAACTATCAAAAGTTGATATCCATTTTTTCTCAGAACTAATCAGTGGGGTAGCTAGGGGGCACGAGAACACGTGCAAACGTGTTTTTAAAATTTAGTTTGTGTTTATATATCTCTTTTCCAATATTACAATATGGTCAGCTTATGTGGTACAGACTTGCATACTAAATTTCTTTTTGATAAAATGTAGGAGATTGAACGCCGTGCCACTCGAACTTTACTACGGCAACATAGACAAGAAAATGTCATACAAACATAGACTAAACATTCTAAAAATGGTATGCATTGGAAATGACAGGAAGGTGTTTTGTAATTAGTCCAGTGTTGGGTCCAAGACCAGACAGTCCGAGATCAAGATCAAGATCCGCAGCTCAAGGTCGAGATCAGAACCTCTGAGATCAAGATCAGATATAACCGAGATCAAGATCAAGATCACGAGACCAGGCTTAATTAAGAATAACAAAAGGAAGGAAAGGAAACGGAATACCCCACAACCATTCAAAGAAGATTGATTTATGGCTTATAAGTTCATTATAATTCAACCACCTATAACCTGTCAATGGTGGGCAAATAAAGGACAAACAATGATCAATTTGTAGCTTTAGGTTAATTTAATAGCAAAACAAAGTTTAAAAGGTAGAATCCATCATAGCTAAACAATGATTGTAAAAGCTATTCACTAATCAGAAGTTATAAAAAAAAAACGGCAATCAGAACTTCAGAAGCACGCCTGGTCACGGTCACGACTCAGCGACTGTCCTTATTACATCATCTTTCCTCTCTAAACCTTATTTTCATTCTTCCTCTTTCACCCTCTGTCTCTCTCTCTGTCTCCCGCCCTCTATTTGAACACACGATATTCCTGCTGCATGTATTTACATAGTTACGCATGTTCATTTGAGGTATTTGACGTTATTCACTAGTGTTTGATTAGTCTTTATGATGTTTCAAACATTTCGCATAATACATTGTTTATATTTGTGATTTGTCACCATTCTGTTAGCAACCACTGGAAATGGAATGAAACGCTTTTAGTCACAGTTATTTAAATAACTTTTTCCAAGTCCTGGCATTCCAGTGGTCGCAATTTCTGCACTTTATTACACTTCTATTGTACACTCTGTACTCGACGAATAAAATAATATCAATAACACAAATAATAATAATAATGATGTGGATGTGGTGTGGCATGATTGGTAGAGCACGCGCTTTCCGATCGCGAGATCCCAAGTTCGAACCCTGTGTTTGCCCATTACGTTTGTTGTTCAGCCAGACAATGAATCCACAATTGCTGCTCTTTACCCATTCTGAAAATTGTCTTATCTTTTGTATTATCTTTTGTCATAAGTTCATAAGATAATACACCACTAAAATTGTCATAAATCGGTATTCTGAAAATTGTCTTAAGGGTATCATATATTTCCCTGACCACGCCCATTATTGCTGAGTTAACCAATACAAATTGTTGTTACAAAATGTTAATCTGCCCCCTCAGCCAATCAAAGTGGGTTATATTGCGTATGCGTCGCATGTTCTTTAAACGCGCGCATCTAACTAGCTTCGCGCACACATGCGATGTCCAATCAAAGTTCAAGAAATTTATATTTTTGGGTCAAAGAGTATTTTGTAAGGATAGGATTTTCATATGGTCAGATTTTTAATGACATTTTCTCCCCCTCACTCTCATTTTCTATTTTTTCTCACATACACACACTTACGCATACAACAAACATAGGGGGCTCTTCAAAATCTGAAATAAATGTCTTAAAATATTTCTAAACAAGACATAACAAAGACAAAAGACAGCCCCATAGCTGTCTCAGCATATGAGTACAATTTATGATAAATTTGTGATGAGACAAAAGAAAAGACAGTTTTCAGAATACAAAATAAAACACCTTTGCTTGCGCAAACGCGCTTATCAATTGCGTGGCAAGGCGCGCCAGCTGATAGAGGATAACAAACTTTCAGAGATAATACAAAAGTTATGAGAGTTTTCAGAATACCGGTTTTGTCATAAGCCTAAGATAATACATTATCTCTTAGTGGGCCATTTTTTTCATGAATTCTGTAATCTGATTGGTCAATTTGTCTTTGAGACAAACCCGTATTTACCTCATTTACTTGGTCAAAATGATCAAACGGGTAATATGAGCCCGTATTACCTGTTTACGTCTTGTTGTTGTTATGACGTTGTTGTTATGACGTAACTTTCTGTACCTCTACCGCTCTATTTTAACGTCAAATATTTCGTGATTTCACCACCGAGAGATATCTGACACTACTATGGACTAACCTTATGTTAATCACTTTTTAACCACCGGAGATTTTCATATTTTACTTGGCCTAAAATCGGACATTTACACCTGCAAAAAACAAATTTATCGAGGTACGTTCACAATTTATCATATAGTCCCACATGATCATTTTACTGTGCCGTCAGGTAAACCATCCTGCTCGTTTACCCGTTAACTACATGCCTATTGACATTCTGGTGAATTGATCGAGGGACTCTGCCTGTTATTGTTCTGTTACATAACTGCTCTTTGTGTTCGTTCAACCACCGCTTGTAACATGCCTGATTCAACAAAGAAACCCAACCTCCGTCCCAGGCTCAACTCTGATGCAGCTTCTACAAGTACTCCACCCTCTTCATCGTCATCGTCTGCTAATCTCAATCGCATTGATTCCGTTGTGCAGAAGGCGGTCGCCGTAGCCATGGAACGTGAACGCAAACTACTACGCAGTGATATGGAGAAACGTGAAAATAAACTACAAGAAATCCTAGACGAGAAGCTGGCATCTCTCCATGACCTAGAGGCTTCGATTGACACGAAGCTAAGTCAACTGCGTGACCTCAGTTCAACAGTTGGAGACAACACATCGAAGGTCAATGAACTCGCAAACCGACTGGACCACATCGAGCAATACTCTCGCCGAAACAACATCCGGCTCCTAGGGGTAAAGGCAACGCCAAACGAGGACACCGACAAGATCGTCTGCGATATCGCACGGCAAATCGGCGTCGACATAAGCCCGAACGACATTGATCGCTCTCATCGTTTGCCAAACCGCCGATCAGCCGACCACGATTCCAATGAGTCGTACGCGAATGCCGCAGCCCGAAACAACAGTGCACCACCCCCGCCAATCATAGTCAAGTTCATGTCACACAAGGCCAAATTCCAAATGATGAAAAACAGAAGAAAGCTAAAAGGATCTGGAACCGTCATAGTCGAAGACCTGACAAAGAAAAATGTAAACCTGCTTGCCCAGACATCCAGAAGGCCCAGCGTAAAAGCATCATGGACCTCAGATGGCCGAGTCTTCGCGCTGGTCAAGACAACTGGTGGACGAGAGATGAAGAAGCTCATCACAAGCTTCTCTGAACTCAACTCTTTATAACTGTAAATATGCGAATCCTTTTAACTTATATTACATATTTATATTTACTCAGAAAGCTATTCTGCTTTTATTTTAACTTTATAGCCTGTTCCGGTGGTTAGTGGTTTGTATTTCTATTAATTTAAGAATCGTTATTTGTAAGTATGCTTTTTAAGTCTGTATTTTGATGTGTAGGTGTGTACATTTAAATTCATATTGTTTTTTCGTTTGTGTTGAATGTTTGTGTTAAAATATTATGCCTGATCGTTATTCATACCAGCAGAAGCTAAATAATATTGATTTGTTGAAACTGACTGAATTGTTATCTCCTATTGATAGTGAAGATTCTATTTATGGTCCGAACCAGAATTATTTTCTCCCAAATGAGTTTAATGATTTTTTTAAAGAGCAACAGATACATAATCGATTTTCATGTTTGCATCTTAATTGTAGAAGCCTTAAGAAAAATTTTGATAGTTTCTCTTTATTTTTGGACAGTATAGATAATAAATTTTGTGCAATTGGTTTAACAGAGACGTGGCTAAAACCTAATGACCCAGTCTATAATGTTGATAGCTATACTTTTATTGGTAATACACGTCAAGACCGTGTCGGTGGTGGGGTAGGTGCATATATTCGTAATGATTTTAAATTTGTACATAGATTGGATTTAGATATATTTACTGATTTTATTGAATGTATTTTTATTGAAATTAAATCTTTCCCAAAGAATATTTTATTTAGTGTTATTTATAGACCACCAAATTCATCCTTGCCATTATTTATTGAATCATTAACTTCAGTACTTCATAAGGTAAATAAAGAAAGTAACATTTCATATTTTACTGGTGACTTTAACTTAAACTTATTGGACGCTCATTCTTGTCATCAAGTTAACGAATTTCTAGATGTTTTTATGTGTAATTCGATGTACCCAGTCATTCATTTTCCAACCCGTGTTTCTGATCATTCTGCTACTTTAATTGATAATATTTTTACAAATGACTTAAACAATATTTTGTCTGGTATTATTTTAGTTGACGTTAGTGACCATTTTCCTATATATTGTATTCATAATGATTTTGTTAATGATACAAGTAGAATAACAAAGAAACGTGATTTATGTGATAGAAATATAAATATTTTTATTGAAAAATTGAAAAAAGTACCATGGCGTATTAATAATAATGACCCAAATGTTAAGTATGACAATTTTTTACATCAATTTATGGAAATATATGATGAATGTTTTCCTCTAAAAAATAAGATTGTTAAATTGCGTAAAGACAAGCCTTGGTTTAATGAAGAGCTGCGTAAATTGTGTAAAAAGAGGTATGATTTATATAAACAATTTATTAAGAATCCAACTGCTTATAGAGAACGTATTTATAAAGAATTTCGAAACAAGGTGAATAATGAAATTAAGCGTATAAAAAATGCCTATTTTAAAAAATTGTTTTCTGATGTTAAATATAATATGAAAAAAACATGGGATGTAATTAATAAAGCATTAGGAAAAACTTCAAAATCAAGTATGATCGATTGCATTGAAGTTAACGATCAGAAAATTACAGATGAATATGATATAGCACAATCGTTTAATGAATATTTTGTAAATATAGGTATATCTCTTTCTAATCACCTTCAAAGTGATAATATTAATGAGAATGATTTTGTGCAATACTTGGAAGAAAATCCTCAGACAGCATTTTTTAAACCGATCACTCCTGGAGAGATTGTAACTATAATTTGTAATTTTCAGAATCGATCAAGTGCGGGTTGTGACGATATTAATATATCGATTATTAAAAAGGTTATTCACATAATTTGTTTTCCATTGTGCAATATATTTAATTCTTCTTTGAACACTGGTATATTTCCGGATAAATTAAAGGTGGCAAAAGTAACGCCGGTTTATAAGAGTGGTCTGAGTTCAAGCCTTAACAATTATAGACCTATTTCAGTGTTACCTGTTTTTTCAAAGATTTTAGAAAAATGTATATATAATCGGCTTTTAAACTTCTTGGAAAAGTGTGATATTTTATCTAACACACAGTATGGTTTCAGAGCAGGGCACTCCACATCCTCTGCTATAATTGATTTAGTTGCTAAAGTTTCTTCAGCCTTTAATTCTAAAAATATATTACTTGGTTTGTTTCTTGATTTGAGTAAGGCTTTCGATACTTTAGATCACTCCATTTTGTTATATAAGTTACATAATTACGGTATTCGTGGTGTCCTTTTAAAATTATTTCAAAGTTACTTGTCAAATCGTAAACAATATGTTGTCATTAATAATCATAAATCTGATATGAGTGCAATTGAATGTGGAGTGCCCCAAGGCTCAATTCTTGGCCCACTTTTATTTCTTGTTTATATGAACGATATATGTAATGTCTCAAATAAGTTGCAATTTATTTTGTTTGCAGACGATACCAGTGTGTTTATGTCAGGTGACGATATTGATACTTTAATTTTGAATTTTAATTTTGAATTGTTTAAAATTAATCAATGGTTAATATTAAATAAATTGGTTCTTAATGTAAATAAAACTCGTTACATGTTTTTTACTCACAAGAAAATTGATTATGATAATGTTGTCATTTGTATGAATGATAAGATTATTCAACGTGCTGATTCATTTAAGTTTTTGGGTGTCTTGATCGATAGTAAGCTTGTTTGGCATGACCACATCGATACTGTCTGCAATAAACTTTCTAAATGTATTGGTATTTTAAATCGATTGAAATTTTTTCCACGAAATATTTTATTAATGATTTATAATGCAATTATTTCTCCATACCTCCATTATTGTAATACTACTTGGGCTAACAATTGTAATTATTCAATGATGAGATTGTTTCGTTTACAGAAGAAATCCGTAAGACTTGTATATCATGCCCACTACCTTGCCCATACCAAACCAATATTTTGTGATTTAAAATTATTGAATGTATTTGATCTTAATAATTTTAACATTGCTATATTTATGTATTTATGTTTTAAAGATTTGATTCCATGTAGTCTTGCAAATTTGTTTCATCTTAATTCCGATAAGTATACATACAATATGCGAAATCAATTAACTTATAGTTTACCGCGTGTAAATAATAATGTAGCCATGAACTCAATCTGTTTTAAAGGACCAAAAATTTGGAATAAATTACCGATACATGTAAAACTAAGCCCCACTCTATCAGCTTTTAAACGGAGATATAGATTAATCTTGTTACAGTAAATGTTTATAATTATTTTTTTTTTTAGGTCAGGCCTTTTAAAATTGTATATGTGTATGTTTTTTTTTTTTTTTTTTTTCATGTTGTATATGTCTATGTTATGTAGGTAGGTTTTAATTCAATTTTATATATTCGGTGGCAGCATTAATAAGGCTATTTTGCTCTTTCTAGCTGTCTCCTCATTCTCATAATTGTATTTATCTGTTGTTATATTTTGTAAATTTTGATGTGATTTGTTAATGTTATTGTTTTTATGAGATTTGAAATAAATGATCAATTCAATTCAATTCAAATTGTTTTAATGTATTATGGTGTTTTTTCATCGTTGTGCACATGCGCAGTGGCGATTTCAACCACTGAATATGAGCCCGTATTACTATTGTTACGTCACGGCGTATCGCGCGCAGACTGTTTACGCGCATTGTGCATGGGGTTGACCGCATGACCGAGATTTTTGTTTGGAACAGTTTATATTACTTGGAGACCATGTGAGATGGACAATATTTGAAATTGATAAGGCAAGGGAGCACAAAGAGCACAAGATGGTGAGTACAAATATGTTTGAAAAAAAAAATGTTTACAAATATGTTTGAAAAAACAAATGTTTTTATTTCGTTATGTATCTTGACCAATAGATAATGTATACACTTAAAGAGATAAAACCGTCACACCCTGCTTGTTCTCACGCAATACGGGATATATCTACGTTCTGGTTCCATATTCCATTCGGCCTCCGGCCTCATGGAATATGGAACCAGAACGTAGATATATCCCGTATTGCGTGAACAAGCAGGGTGTAACTAATAATATTAGGGAAAAGAAAATTTTCAGAATACAACATGAAAACTCCACGGGCATGAGGCTGATTGATTTAAAGTAAACATGACATATCGTCGGTCGGCAAATGAAAGGGCAGTTTGGGCGATAGTATCGAAAAATATCGTTTTTCGTTTTTTTGCATATTAGGATAGAGTATCAAAATACCTTTCCAATGATGTTTTCAAATTTTCCAGATTTGCCCGAAATCCGGAGATAATCCCCAATAATCAAAGGGCGATATCGCCGAACTGCGCGATTTCGGCAATTAAAAGGGCACTATCGCGCGCGCCCTTATTCACATTCGCAAAGTGAGGTGAATTTCGGCAAATGAAAGGGCACTCCCTATACCGTACTGTGTTGAAGGGCGCATACGTCTATGCAGGGTGTAGTGTAAGAGCATCTCCTTTAAGATCATAATTGTGTTTTTAAAAAAAGACGTATCATATCATAAGATATGTTCACATAATCAACAAGTTTCCCAGATATAATATGTATGCAAATTTATGCAAATTTATGAAAATTTATGCAAATTAGGGAAGCCATTTTGTAAAAATGTCATCTGTGATATTTCATCCATCAGTAAAGATACTTTATTTTTTTTTTCTCTCTATTTTCATGTTGTAAGGGTTAAGGATAATGTTAAAATTATTCGTGAGGTGACATTTGACTTTGTGACGTCATGATATGCAAATTGTCCATAAATTTGCATAAAACTCCATTTTCTTTACATATAATGATGATTATAGCACGATACCCGAAACATAAACGTTAGTCAATATCTATATATCAGAACCGCAGAGTGGAATATATCTCAATGTGATAACAATAGTAATACCTTCTCTCCGCATCTTTTTATGCAAATTTATGCAAATTAGGGTAGCTTTTTCTGAACAAATATAATATGTGATATTTCTTACAGCAAGTAAGATATATGAACAAACAGTGTCACTATTTTGATGCTGTAAGAGTCAGTGATCGTGATCAAATTGTACATGGGGTGACCAGTTGAATTTGTGACGTCACAATATGCAAATTATGCCAGAAATTTGCATAAAAACTGAATTTCATTGCATATGATGATGATAATGTTATATTATACCCCAAAATCAAATTTGTATTAATGTCTTTATATCAGAAACGCAAAAAAGTAAAAGACATTCAAATGTGATGAAATCATTCATATTTTCTTTCCGTATCATCTTATGCAAATTTATGCAAATTATGGTAGCCATTTTGGAAAAAAACTTAATATTTGATATTTTATCCATTATAGATACGATAACGTATAGGGTCTCCATGTTTTGTTGTATAAGGTTGAAAAGGTTAAAGATAAAGCTATATAAAGGCGACTAGTTGAGTTTGTGACGTCATAATATGCAAATTAGACCATATATTTGCGTAACACTACATTTTCATTGCATGTAAAATGTAATGATGATGATGATACCTTGTTATGCCCCAAAATAAATCTTAAATCAATGTCTTTATACTGACAAACGCAGAGTGGAAGATATTCAAATGTTATGAACAACGCTTGTTTTCTTTCCGTATTATTCAGCGTAAATTAGGGTAGCCACTTTGGAAAACCCATCTTTGATATTTCATCCAGCTATGAATATACATTAACGAATAGTGCATATACTCATACCGGGCGTATCAAAAAAAGCGTTACACTTTTGAAAAAATTGTCAACATTACATTTGTATATATTTATAAGATTTTTTCATGTCGATGGATGCCCAATGGTCTCATCTATCAAGTGCCACTAACAAACAAATTTTCGTTCACGCTTGGGCGAACACTGACAGTTTTTGTTCAGAGTGTCAAAAATGCCTTGCGCCAAATTGAAAGAAGAGGGACAATTAAACCAGCAGACCAAATAAGTACTCCCATTCAAACAAATTGCTCTTTGCCATAAATTTAAGAATATTTTATGATTGTGTAATTATTTTGTGGCAATTTTTTTGCCACAAAATGATTACACTATCATACAATAATCTTAAATTAATGGCAAAGAGCAATTTGTTTGAAAGAGAGTACTTATTTGGTCTGCTGGTTTAATTGTCCCTCTTCTTTCAAATTGGCGCAAGCTATTTTTCACACCATGTACAAAAACAGTCAGTGTTCGCCCAAGCGTGAACGAAAATTTGTTTTGTTAGTGGCACTTGATAGATGAGACCATTGGGCATCCATCGACATGAAAATATTTTCTAAATATCTAAAAATGTAATTTTGAAAAATTGTTCAAAAGTGTAACGCTTTTTTTGATACGCTCTGTATATTATACGATCAAGGATCCTGATGGAACTATGGATGTGTTAACTAGTTGACTTCATGACGTCATAAGTAATATTGTTTTGCCGTCAAAAATAAAACTTGTAACTTTTTCTCTATATCAGAAAAGCAGTGTAAAATACATTCACATGAGATTATAATTTTTTGCTCAAGCTTTCTGTATTGTCTGTAATGTTACAATTCATGCAAAATTAATATCGTTGCCGACAATAGTATAGCAGTGACATAATGAATCTCAACAACTATTGGAGATAAATGGATATTTAAAGAGTCCACACCCACACAGCTGCTACCTCAAGGCAATATACCGCAATTCCTACTCCAGGAGGGTGTTTCACAACAATCATTAGTTGAACTTATCGCTAAGTTGGACTTAAAAAGTATTAAGAGCCATTAGGTTCTTTGAAAACTTGTTTTAAAAGTCCCTTTTCAAAGGCATAAAATATTCTTATTATTTTCTATTATCAAGGAGATTCAATGTTTTTGATGTAACATTTATGACAGTCTAAAAGCTTGTATTCTTGGTTTCTGTAATAGTTCAGTCCAACTTAGAGTTAAGTTCAACATCTTTATGAACCCCCCCCCCCCCTCCACTTCCCCAGTTGTGTGTGGTCGCGGCTTCATCCTTTCATTTCATTTCATTTCATTTATTAACTCAGAAAACCAAAACAAGGATATAATTACAATATAAAACAAGACATATGAATAATTCATAAATACAACAATTGTACAATACAAATAAATGAGATAGGAATATGAGAAGGGACCATAATTACAGATTAAACAATCTTGGGTATGGTCTTTATTTATTTATCAAAATATAATGATCCAGGCAGTCGAATTCCTTTGTTAAATCTAGAAATAAAGTAATTGAAAATTGTTTTGCATCCAAGGCACATATTATAATGGTGAACATATTCTATAAATGCTGAAGAGGTGGAGTGTTGAGGCCTGAAGCCAAACTGATTAGAAAATAACAAATCATTTTTTGAATAAATTTGAATAAACGATTATACATACATCTTTCCAAGATCTTAAAAACTGTGGATAATAATGAAATTGGTCGATAATTCGAAAATAAATTATGATCACCTTTCTTATAAATGGGTATAACTTTAGAAATTTCCATTTGGGTTGGCAAAATACCATGCAAAAATGAATTTCTACATAGAGGTTCAGCTATTAAATGTATTACCCTTTTCACAACAGAAATAGAAATATCATCAAATCCTGGGCTTGTTGCATTTTTCATTCCGAGAACGATATCAATAATCTCACGAGAACTTACGGGTGAACAAAAAACATGGATTGGGAATTAAATGAGACATTAAAATGACAATCAGAATTAACATCATGTACCGATTCCTGCAATAAATTAGATGCACTCATGTATAATATAAGAAGGACATTTGTCGCTTAAAGGGGTCTTGCAAACCAAATGCATGTTTACTCCTGTATATCAGTATTAGTGTACACATTTGTAAATTGTTTTCTAAATTTCAAAAATATGTTTCGTATATTTGTAAATATTGTATCATTTATTTTTCTTCATGTTGATAAGCCCCACCTCCTAAAAAAAACCTCCAGAGTGAATTATATTGTTGACTGGCGGTGACATCATCTGTCAATGACTGGTCAGTTACCATGAGATTAACAAAAGATGAAAGTACAGAAAGATCATGCACACAAAAGCATGCCCTGCACGCCTCCATACAATAGCTTAGACAGTGCCCTTCTTCTGACATAGCAACTGCTATTGACATTGAAGGTGTGTGAGTTGGTAATGTATATATTCAACCGTGTGATGCTATTGTGATTAGGCATTCAGTTTGGATGCAGGTCACTTCTTTGTAACTGAGTAGTGAATGACTGATGTCACAGCCAGTCAACAATATAATTTTACTCTGGAGGTGGGGGGGGGGGGGGGGGGGGGGGGCTAGCACTATGGAGACAAATAACTAATACAAATATATATACAAAATATGTTGGGTCAAATGGTTTACAAATAGTTGATGTGTACACTAATACAGATGAACGGAAGATAACATGCGTTTTGGTTTGCCTGGCCACTTAAAAAAAAACCGTTTTCAAACCCGATTGCTGCTCGAAAGATACCCGACTTTCAAAAATTGCCGCTCTTTAGACCCCCGGAATGACTTGGCTGAGTAGTTAAGCACCACCAAGTCCATTATTATTTATTTAGTATACAAACATACAAATTAGACAATAATGTACCTTGAGTCACATATTCAGTCTATAACTTACCAAATCTTAGAGTACCATTAAATATTCCATTAATGATATAAATTATGTAAGTTTCATGATATTCTAACTTGATTGTAATTTCATTCTGAGTCATCGTTAATCTTGTGCATAAATAGGGACTTTATTTCGTTTAAATTCAATTTCGAATTTGGTATGTTTCCTTTCAAGTTAATTCAGTTACAATTAGAATCCCCTTAACTAATGTTATTGCAGTAAACACAAATATATATATTAGTCATAGTTCAGGTTTGGTTTAGAGGGTGCTTCGAGAAATAATTGTATCGATGTAATAGTAATTAAAGGGATAGTTGAGTTCTGGTAAAGAGAGTACAGTTTTGGTCAAACTGAATTTTAGTAACCAAAACATGCACCCTTACATTACAAACTAATAGTTATAACTCTACCATGCTTGAAAGTAATTCAAAATTACAAACCACTAAGTATAAAGCCTTTTATAAATCAAACAGAGCCGTTCAATCTCAAGATGGCGCTCTCTAAAAACTCATTGGTTTAAACCATTTAGATAAAATATTGTGCATGTGAAGGTTCGTACAAATAGTGATTAGATAGAGAGATAATCAACAACTATTAAACAATTTCTTTTGAACATTTTTGAAAAGAGGAAGCAGTTTTAAAAATTTGTAACGGTTGGTTCAAAATTCTCTAATATTTGTGGGGCCCCACATTTATTACACATGGTTACGTTTATGGATATTTCAGCAGTTTCTTAACCGATTTTGATCAAATAAAGTATACACTGTGACTATGCTCTATTAAATTTTACACTCAGTTTTTCATTATCTCGCAAGAAAATATTATGTGTAGCGCCCTCTCTACCAAAACTCAACTAATTCCTTTAAGTGTGAAGTTTGAAAGAATACGACTGAATTGAATTTGTTTGATCAAAATCACAAAATGGGTTGAGAAGTAGTTAGAATATCAACAATGTTGGAATTAATGTGGGGCCCATATGTATCCATGATTAAGAAAACACAAACTTATCATTATAACATTTTTTTTTTTTAATGTAGCAAAGAGGTTTTTGAATAACTGTTGGTCATCTCTCTTTTGAAACTTTTCATTTCATTTTTATTTCCAAATTCTCAACATTCAATTAGTATTTTAGGAGTTCTCTCATACCTTGCTGTGTTCATTATTTACCTAAAAAGCATGGTACATGTTTTGTTTGTTTTTATTTTCCCTTTCGTTAAAAATATATTATTGAAGACTCCGGATGATAAATTATCCAATTGCTCGTCGAAACCATGCGCAAAGTCAGTGCAATGCGTTATAATGAACATCACTTTGCAATTTTCCTCATTATTCGGCCATATCATGTCCATTTAACCTGAAATTTTCACACAATTAGTGGACATAGCATATACCAACAATTTACATTGTATATATTAAACACTCATCAATTTTTGCACAGGCCAACAAAGTTACTAGATCCCTTTAATATTCGCATTTTTTAATAATAAGAAATGGTTGAAATCAATATTTTGTAGAGAGCATCCTTTTATGGTTCCTTACAAAAATGGAAACAGTCACTAACTTGGCTTTGGTTGCAAATTTTGGTTACTAAAAATTCAGTTTGACCAAGACTGCACTCTATAATTCCTTTAAAGACAAAACAGTAAAATGTTATGTTGCAAATTGTCATTTTTTGTGGAACTGAATACCTAAAATTCAACTGGCCTATAGAAAATCGGTAGTAAGATAGATTTAAGAAAAATAAAATAATAGCATGATTAAGGCTAAGCAAAAGACAACGAGAAATGAAATTTAAAATGCCCTATTGATGTGAATTAAGGATAGTAGAAAACTACAAGCCTTAAAGCATTCATAGGAAATATCAATCATGTCTAAATATTCGACACTACTACATCTCTATAGGAAAAACAAGTAAACATTATACAAGAACAAAGTAGGTTTTGCAATTCCGCCAAAACTCTTATGTATGTAGACCTATTAGTTTAGATGACCATTTCAACAAAATATTACATTATTATAAATGCCAATTAAGACATTCCCCACTAAGCTCCTCAAAAACAACCAATTACAACACAACTTGTCTAATTTGACTTCTATTATACACAAAACTTGAAATTATGCCACATTTCTCCGAATTCGTAATATTCTATGTACAACAATTAAAATAGCATCGTTTATGCAAGAAAACTGTGTAACTTAGGCCTTCTAAATAAATGTCATTCTAGTATTATTAAGCGTATATTGTTAGATTCTTCAATCGTGTCATAATACCATTCAGGAAAAGGTCCTTTTATGTACACGTCAACAAATTATTCTTAATTTATATCTATTCATTAGTACTTTTCAGAAATGTTATGCCTCTATCATGATGTTCACGACAACATCAGCTTGTAAACAGCGATTATAAAAATGCCCTTATTAAACGCGTAGTATATTGTATGCCAAATGTCCATACAATACACGTTTAATAAGGGCGCGCGCGATAATGCCCTTCTTATCATGCATAAGCGCGGTGATTATGCATACGAAATCGGCTAATGAAAGGGCGATATGCATATCGCCCTTTTATACATGCGCACTTTGGACTTTGCTTTGCGCGTAATAAGGGCAGTGTAATAAAAGTTCCTTTTCTTCGTTTTAAAACATAGATTTGACCTGTAAACCAAACACGGCGTTTATTTCTTACCACTTCATCATTTATTAAGCACAAAACTTCATTTACTCATAATATATGAAATATAATGAAAATTTCATTTGCTTGTAAAAAAAACATGTATCGGTTTTTGCTATCGATAGCGTCATAGTGCCCTTTCATTTGCCGACCGACGATATGATACATAGATTATAAAACTGCACAGGTGTTGTGGCACGATCAGATAGGCGCTTGACTGCAAATCACGGGAGCCGAGTTCGAACCCAAATCGATGCGCCAGTACAGTACTTGTGTCCTTCCGCAACTCTTTTCGCAAACGACTTCGCAAGGGCCGAGTACGGAGGAATCAGTCAGCTGTGAACGTATCCGTACTCTGGCTACGTCGCGAACTATTTGCAGTTTCGCAGTGAAGAGTACGGGGAACGTGCATCGATACGATGGGAACGTATCCTTGCTCGAGAGAACATGCGCGCTGATTGGCTGACCATCCACTGACCTCTGGGTGACCCATTGAAGTATGGACTGTCCCCTTCGCTCTACGCCGGACGCTAATTCACCCGAATACCGTTGTAGGTTTGGACGCTACGCGGAAATTTTCGCTCTGAGTGCGACCCCCCGCTAAGATTAGCGTTCTAAAATATCCGCGTCGTCGTTGCGAAAACATGCCGTGTGGAAGGACACAAGTGCTGCGTATCCGTTTTGCTGCTCCTCATCTAGATGCAATATGCGTACTTGGCATGAGGGTGTGCATAAAGCATGCGTTCACTGTAAGGTAGCACCTGCTAGAATCCTCCCCAGGGAGTGCCCAATAAAGTACAAATGTGTATCAAATGGCCGAGTTAAAAACAAATATTATCGATGCAGGTCCCTCTGGGGGAACAAAGCAAAAAGTACTGAATTAAGAGGCCAGGATAGATAAGACTGCAAACAAATCGATACATTTTCCTCTCCATCTGTTAATACTCGTCATTGTGGCTCCTTTTTGATACAGTACTCACAAATTCATGTTCAACGTAGGGCTGTGTCGGCTCAATCTAGAGGACTAGAGGTAATAATAAGATCTATCCCGACATGGACCTTGATTCTCTGCACTCTATCAAGTTAATGTAATGTCCCAGTCAAACATTCCCTTAAAGCAGCCCCGTATTAGCCACGTTTTTTGTGGAATACAATGAAACGGGGCTATTTCGTGGCGATTTCCAGCCTACTCCGTACAGCTGAAATTTCAGAATGTTGAAAATTATGGCACTGACAAGGCTACTTGTCTACGTGGCTATTCACGTGGCTTTATGAGACGTACATTTTACAGGGGTGTTTATGTCGCCGTAAAAAACTTGTCATTAAATCTACATTTAATCGGCTATAAGGCAAGGCTTTACGGGTATGTGTGACTGAGACATCGGCCTAAGATGTTAACGGTTCCCCGAAATGCAACAGCATGTTACATCTGTATGAACACAAGCCCCTAGGTGCCTTAGAAGGAGTATAGAAATAGAGAGGGTTGAGCTATGGCTGATAATGTTGTTTGAAGAGATAATGTTTTCGATTGTCGTTGAATGAGTCAATTGAGGGAGAGTTCTTGACCCAGTTAGGCAGAGCGTTCCATAGATATGGTCCAATGAAGGAGATGGTTCGTTCACCATAATATTTTGAAAGCACTTTGGGTATGACAAGCAAGTTTTGAGCAGCAGACCTGCGTCTTCTTGTTGGTGCATACGGGACAATTAAAGGGGCCGCGCCAACCAAATGCATGTTGACTTTTGTTTATCTGTATTAGTATACACATCCAATGTGTGCAAACTGTTTGACTTAGATATGTTTTGTATATTTTTAAACATTTTATCAATTATTTTTCTTCATGTTGCTTAGCCCTAGCTCTTAAAAATCTCTCCAGAGTGAATTTTATTATTGACTGGTTGTGACATCATCAGTATTTCACTGGTCACCTATAGCATAAGATGAACAAAAGACGCAAGTACAAAAAAAAAACATGCTCACAAAAGCATGCACTTCATGCTTCCATACAATAGCTTAGGCAGTGCCTTTCTTGTCCCAATGATGGTTGAGCTTTTCTGACTTATGCCGCCGTCAGACCGGGCTACGCTCTAGCCACGATCTAGACAATAGCGGATCACAATCGCTGGAATGTATCTGCAAAATGTCTTTTGTCCAATGAGGATCTGAATGGGAGGATTATCGCACATAGGTGAAAGGATAGCCTCTCATGCATGGACATACAATGGCTCCCTGAACAAAAGAGTAGGTCGCCAAAGACCCACGACCGCTTTCGACATGTCGGGGGTATTAGCAACTGCTATTGAAATTGATAGTGTGTGAGTTGATATCTTATTCAAATGTGTGATGATATTGTGATTAGGCACTCAGCTTGGATGAAGGTCACTTATAAGTAACTCAGTAGTGCTTGACCGATGATGTCACAACCAGTCAACAATAGAATTTTACTCTGGAGATGTTTTCTCTAGGTTGGAGCTTAGTAACATGAAACAAATAATTGCTAACATGTTTTAAAATATACAACAAATATAACGGTCAAACAATTTACAAATAATGTGTACACTAATACAGACGGGACAGAAGTCAACATGCAGTTTGTTGGCACGGCCACTTTAAAGGCCCTATCTCACTGGCCTGGAGACTAGTTGGCGACCTGTTAGCGACTCAAGTCTCCGCTGATTGTCTCCTGGATGTCTGGAGACTAGCCGGGTCTACGAGGAGTCGCGGGGAAATCAAACATGTTCGATTTTTTTGGAGACTTTTTCCAGTCTCCAGCAGGTCTCCGCGACGTCTCCGCCAGTGAGATAGTACCTTTAGTTTCTTAAATAGCTAGGGCATGACCTGTAGAACATTTTAACATTATCAACAATATTTTAAAGTGTATGTGTATAAAAACAGGTAGCCAATTGAGATTGTACAAGACAGGGGTAATATATGGTCGTGACGCTTAAAACGAGTAATAATTCGGGCAGACGCATTTTGTAGGCGTTGAAGTCTTGACATCTCAGTGTCAGGTAAACCGGCAAGAAGCATATTGGAATAGTCAAGATGTTTTGGGGTGAAAGCGTGAACAAGTGTTTCAGAAGAATGGTGATTTAAGCACGTCACCGATTTTATAGATGCCAGACCATCCAGCAGTAATAAGTTTAGTTACTTGATATTTTAATTGGAGATGTTCATGGGAAATAATGCCTAGATTCATAGACTTTGAAATCTGCACAAAAGTATTTCCAATTTTAATTCATGGGATAGAGCAAAAAGTACAGAAGCGTGAGCTTATGTGAATAATTTCTGTTTTTGTGTCATTCAAGGGAGTGTCCACCTTTTGCAAGCCAAATTTCAAAAGTTGCGAGGTTATTGTCTTATATGAAATAAAATGTAATTTAACAGCTTGCCTGAAAAAATTAGGGCTTGAAATCTCTTTTTCGTGGAGTTATAGACCTCAAAATAATAAAGCTACGCAACTCGCTTAATTGGCATTATACGAGTATTCACCCTTGCAAAATTTCGCTCACGATGGCGGCGCACAGATTGTGATCGAACAAGCGTAAGCGAATACTAAACAAAATAACTTGGAGCCTTTTCACATTGGCGAAAATGCGTGATTTCAAAAATGATTTGAGGTTTTTTTCACTCCAATCACGGTATTTTTGACGGTGTGAACACTAATTGGAATCACGAATCGCGGAACTCAAATCATGGTCTAGAGGTGTTTTCAAATCCTGATTCACTCAAATCAAAGTGCGAATAGGTAGTGCGAACGGCTTGACCTCCAAAACATGATTTGGGAGGCGGAGCATACGTGATCTTACATGCACTTCCACCAATAAACGGGGCGCTCTTCGCTTCGAATGCAGTCATGCAGTGTAGTACTAGTGTTCTTGTTTGATTGACAGGTACATCTCCAGAAACTGTGACTGTAATCACAGTTTTTGTTCGTAGTGTGAAAGCAAGGCAACAGAATTACCGTGATTGTAAACATAACTCCAACCATGATTGCAATTACCAGTGTGAAAACGCTCTAAGACCCGCTAAAACTGACTACATGTAATTGTATATTCTTCATAATCGAGACCTTTTCCGTAGCATACATTTATATGATTTAGAAAAGTACAAATTTGTTGCAATATTATGTTAAATCAGTTAAACACATTTATTGGTCGATATATAGTTCGATGAAGTGATGATTTCTACACATTCGTTTTTCATTCGTAGAATCCAAATTACAGGGTTGTTTGATCTGAAATGTTATGTGCGTGTTACATTCATCCTCATCCGTCTACTGGAAACTGTTGAGACGATTAGTAAAATGCGGACACTCCCTTTAAAGGGGTAGTACAGTTTTGGTAAGGCTGAGCTTTAGTAACCAAAACCTGCACAATAACATTACAAACTAATAGTTATAACTCCACAATGCTCGAAATGTATAGAAAATTACAAACGACTAAGTAAACCGCCTGTTATCATTCAAAAAGAGCCATTAAAACACCCCCACAAAGACAAGAGGGCGCTCTCTAAAAAAGCATTAGTTTCATCCATTTTTCATACAAAATTATGCATGTGATGTTTTGTTGAAATAATGATTAAATATTTAGATCATCAACAACTATTAATTTTAAAAACCTCTTTTGAAATTTTTTGCAAAAGTGAAAGCATTTTTTACATTTTTAAAAAAATCATCGAATAAATCTGGGCCCCAGATTTATTCCGATCGGATATATTTATTGATATTTCAGCCGTTTCTGAACCGATTTTGATCAAATAAAGTTTATTCTGCCATTAAAATTATATTTTTTTCAAAGTTTTACTCTCAGTTTTTCATTATCTCACAAAAAAAATATTTTGTGCAGCGCCCTCTATACCAAAATTGAGCTGCCCCTTTAAATTTAAGTTTATTTCGGGTGGCCCAGGATTTGATGTCTTTATAGCACTAAGCTTGTATGAAGGGTCGACATCAATATATAATTGTACATCATCTGTTTATATCATGTGATTAATTTGGTGTTCAAACATTCCTGCTCTTGATAAGCACTTTGTTGTTAATATGCTCTCTTTCCCAATTCTTTTTTGTTTTGTTCAAATTCATTAAAATGAGAGTTTGGATAGAGTTCATGGTATGAAGGTGTTAATAATCATATTCAAAAGGTTTTAGGACAACTTAATACTATGTTAATGAGCGGGAATCAATAATAGAATCGGGAATGGGAGTGCATTAAAAAATCAACAAAGTGCTTATTAGAAGCAGGAATATTTTGAGATTTTCACCAATTAAAGAAAATGTTAATCAAAAATATTTGCTATTATACTAGGATCAGTGATTGGCAGATTATGTCACATTGGCCATTTCACACTAGACACTTTTTGTAAGAGGCGTTGTATATCAAAATGAAGAAAAATAATTGCTAAAAAGTTTTTTAAATATACAAAACCTATAATTAAAGGGAAAGTTCAGTTTTGGTTTAGAGGACGCTCCAATGTTAATAACATAATCAACTCCGATCAAATTCAGCTCAGAAGTGACTGAAGTATCCATACATATATCTATTTGGAAAACATAGTAAACAATCTTACTTATTTCTGAGAAAAAAAACCATCACATACATATGTTGATTTTTTAAAATGTTTGAGTCTTGAGGTGTCTGGAGGGCGCCATCTTATGTTAACAGCTGTGTTTCAAATGAAACCATGCAGTCCTGTTTCTAACCCGTTTACATTTGTTCTACCATTCAAGCATAATTAAATTATAACTTTAATGATATCTTAAAAGTTTTTAGTAATTTAGTATACCTTTAAAATCTATATCAAGACAAAGTTTTGCTGAAGAAAGTACGCTTTAATCCACCGTGCTACAATGCTTCCTCTATGGTACACCACTACTCATAATTGTGTTATTTATTCAACACGAGGAAATGTATATAATACCCAAGTATAAAAATTATATTGAGACAGATACAAACGTCCATGATATCGGCATGCTTTGCCAAACAATAAGACCGACTTTAACAGCAACAACAACATATTCAACATACATCAGTTTGCAAATAATCAATAACAATTGTGTTATCCTTATCATTAATGGCATATTAATAAATTCTGAAACTTACGTTGACCTTCCGAAGAATATATGGATCCCAACAGAACTGCAATGAATACCAAAAAGGTATCCATATTTTACTAGTTCAAGAATTCAAGCACCTTAGGTACATGTCAGATACACATGTATTGCCCATGCATGCACGCACAACACGGAACTGCACCACTTTCTCGTGAATGACTTTGTCACGTGTGGAAGTAATATGGGATAACGTCATTCCTTTGTGTTTGCTCAAAATCGAATTTAAAATAAAAGCTGTGTAACAAGGGCTTCCAAACAAAGATGTTTATCGAAAAAATGCGCCCACGGTACGGTGCAATGAGGAAATACAGATTTTAAAACTCGAACATATCAATATTTGTCAATAACCGCAAGCAAAATAATAATGTTAGGGAGCCATATGTAATACAATTATTACAAACGATTAGTACAAACAATTGGTACAAACAATAATGCTATTGTTTGCACAACTGAACGATGGAGATAATTGTGATAGTTTGTTTGCGTTTCTTTTTTTTCGGAGGGCTACAACGTTTAGTGTTGCGTGGCATTTAATTGTTCTGTCATGAGACCAGAATATGGCATTGTATGATGCTGAATCGCCATAATTCTAAAGGGATCTAGTAAATATATTGCAACATCCATGTGCAAACTGACAAAAGTTTGCCAAAATGAGCATGTATACGTGACTGTTAGTCTAGCTATAAAGGCTCCATAAAAAAAAAACATCCGAACTTTGTTTTCTCACATATTATATACAACATTTTGTGATGGTTTCCTGTTCATTTGGGGTGTTGAATGCAAATCTGCCGCGTGCCAGACACGAAACTTTGAGCGTTTGTTTGTTTGTTTGTTTTTGTTTTTTACGCAAAAATCCTAAATGGCCACCAAAACGTAGATATTTGCCTCTTTTACCCCCTTGAATGGTATAACCTCGGTTTTAAGGACTATTTGCACAAATATATTGGATGGTTTTTTTTTTGGTCAATGATGTTTATTATTGTGTTTAGGGCACATTTTCAATTAAAAATGGCAGCCGACCCATTTTATGTAATATGAATGGGTATTTTAATGTACACATGAACTCGTAATAAAAAAAATGTAGGCCATGTTTTCTCCGTATGGCAGCTTGTAGTTTTGATTGACTTTAGATAACTGAAACCTGCTGACTCTATATCTGAAGAGTACCAATCAGGAAAACATGAGCTTTTTTAATGCAACAATCCAAAATGGCCGCCAAGACCTAAAAATGTTCCTCTTTTAGACCCAAATATTTTTTTTTTTTTCAAATTTTTGAGCCCTCCACAGGCTATTTATTAATCTTCACATAAACAAACAAATCAAATACATGAGCATAAAACAAATCAAATACATGAGCATAAAACAAATTCAAATTAATCTTTCTATACAAACAACAATTGTAGCAACTGCCACTTAACATTAAAATGTCTCTCCATTCCAGATATGCATAACATATATTTTTCATCTTTATAATATTGTAAAACTTTTTTTTTCAATGTATCAAAAAGTGGAACTATGTTATTCAGTTTACAAATGAACATCTGTTGTTTAATTAAAATGACAATACAGTTAAGAGCATCATTTCTCTTATCTTCAAAGCCAAAAATTATGTTTTGTAAATTAAACAAAATTCGAACTTGAGTTCTTTCATAAATCCAATTTGAAGTGTCATTCCAAATCTTTCTACTAATCTCACATTCATAAAAGAAATGTACTATATCTTCAAGTTCTTTTTTACAAAATGAACATTTTTCATTGTTTACAATTTTCATCCTAAAAAGTTGTTTATTTAAAAATAAGATTCTATTTAAAATCTTATACTGAAAGTATTTCAAACTAATAACTGGAGTAAAACGAAATATCATAACATTATACTTTTGTATTAATACAGATTGTAAATTATAATTCAAATATCGTTCCCACTTTGAACTTATTAGAGACAAACAATTTGTTTCTCCTAAAAGAACTTTATAAATGTATCCACATCCTTTTTTATCATGAATAAAAGTTTTAATATGAGAAGGAATTAAAGGTTCTTCCAATTTTGTTTGACATGTTTTATAATATTCATTATATCTACACTTTATTACTTGACAGACTGAATAATAAGACAAATAATTAATCTTCAAATTAAACTTCTCTTCACATTTTGTATGCGACAATAAAATTCCATTATTATCCATCAAATCATTAATAAATCTAATACCCTTTTCATACCACGATTTAAAAAAAATAGACTCATTGCCAATCTGAATCGAGCTATTCATCCATAGCGATTCAGACAACCAATCAGTCTCACATTTTTTAACTAACAATGCCATACTTTCAAAAACTTCTTTCCAAAAAGGATTGCCAATTTCATGAGATAATTTCAAAAAATAATTATCACCCAAACTAATCATGAATTTGTTTTGTAAAAATGACTGCATTAAATGGGCAACATTTGTACACATATTCAAAATAATTCTTCTAACCCATGTTAGCTTTAGTGATTTACTAAAGCAGTCTATATCAAGCATTTTTAAGCCACCTTTTTCATATGAACTAACAACTTGTTTTCTACTTATTTTATCCGGTTTATTCTTCCATATAAACTTGAAAAAATGTATTTTTATGTTTTTCATTAATTCAACAGATGGGTTTGGAATTGACATAAACAAATGATTAAATTGTGGTAATAATAATGACTTAACAATTGTTATTCTCCCCAAAACAGTAATATTTCGTTTAATCCAAGAAATCATTTGTCGTTTCACTTTATCAAATATTCTATCATAATTATAATCTGGCATTTTATCAACATCAACATAAAAATCTGTTCCAAGATATCTAAAATAACCATTATAAACAAACTCTACATTTACTCCTTCTAATTTTATTTCATTATTTTCTTTTGAAGCCCCTATCCAAATTGCTTTTGTTTTTTGAATATTTATCTTAAGTCCAGAACAATTACCAAAAGAGTTCAAAATATGTATAACTTTCTGAAAACTAGCAATAGAACCATCTAAAAATAAAACTGTATCATCTGCATATTGAAGAATTTTAAATTCTTTAAAGTTAACTCTAATTCCTACCACTTCATTTGAAGAGCGAATTAACATACCTAAAATTTCAGCGCATAACAAAAACAAATAAGGTGACAGAGGGTCACCTTGGCGACAGCCTCTTTCTATACAAAATCTAGAAGTTAATTGCCTATTTACCATAACACTTGAGCATGCATTGCTATATAACACGTTTATCCACCTCTTAAAAGAATTACCAAAATTAAATAAAGAAAGTACCTTAAACAAAAACTCATGGGAAACACTATCAAAAGCCTTTTCGAAATCAATCAATAAAATCATACCATGTAATTTTTCCTTATCTGCATAAGCAATTATATCATAAATAATTCTAATATTTTCACCAATAAAACGTCCAGCAAGGAACCCTGTTTGATTTGAATGTATAATACAAGGTAGTACCTTTTTTAATCTATTAGCAATACAGCTTGATACAATTTTATAAATTACATTCAACAAAGAAATAGGTCTCCAATTCTTTATAAAATGTCTTACTTTATCCCCTTTTGGTAACAGAGTAATGACCCCTAAATTTTGTGAGAAAGATAATCTTCCACTATTATAAGCAAAATTCATGCTGCGAACCATAAAAATACCTAAATCTTGAAAGAAGAATTTAAAAAATTCTACAGTAAAACCATCTTGACCAGGGGATTTATTATTTTTCATATTTTTCAATGCAATTGCAACTTCACTATATAATATTTCTCCTTCTAAACCTAATGACTCTTCTTCCGTAAGATTCTTAACCTGATCTTTATCAAATTCAGAAAATAGCACATCTATATTAGAATTTTCATGGAACTTATACAAATTTTCATAATATGTCTTTATTTCATTTAAAATTGGTTCCTGCTCTTGCAAAACAACACCATTATCATCAATCAATGTGACAATAGTCTTTTCGACAATCCTCTGTTTCTCCAAATTCAAAAAATACTTTGAAGGTTTTTCACCATATTGATACAACCTACAATTTAATGACATCTTACGTACATAAATCGAATGGGATTTTGTTCCTTGCAATCACTGACAATTTAGCATTTGGGATCACCAAAATTCTTTTATTTATTTTTTATTTTTTTTTACATTTTAGGACAAAATTGAATGAATGAATGAATGAATGAATGAATGAATGAATGAATGAATGAATGAATGAATGAATGAATGAATGAATGAATGAATGAATTACATTTATTAATGAATACATGAATGAAATGAATTAATTATTCATGTACTGTATAAGATCTACATACAAGTAGTACATACTGATACATCATCTTTATGAATGTACCCATGTTGCAGAGCATGGTATGGCATTGATAAGATGACCCCGCCAGAACATTCCTATGTGAATTAACATCTTATCCAAAACATATTCATTCATATTACTTGACCTTGTATCATATTAGGCGCTATATTTATCGAACCTTTTATTATCACTACTATTCAATTTTTAAAGGGATAGTTGAGTTTTGTCATAGATGTCGCTACCCAAAATAATTTGTGTGTGAAATAATGAAAAAAGTGAGTGTCAAATTTGAAAGAGCACAGAATTTTAATGACAGAATAAACTTTATTTGATAAAAATCGGTTCAGAAATGGCTGAAATATCCATAAACATAACCATTTTTAATAATTGTGGGGCCCCACAATTATTCAATTTTTTTTAACCAGACGTTAAACAAATTTAAAAATGCTTCCTCTTTTCAAAAATTTACAGAAGAGGTTTTTAAATAGTTGATTATCTCTCTATCTAATCACTATTTCAACAAAACATCACATGCACAATATTTTATTTAAAATGGTTGAAATCAATGAGTTTTTAGAGAGCGCCCTCTCGAGTGTTAACGGTTCTTCTTAATGGTGCAGCTTCTGGTTACCAAAATTAAGTTTGACCAAAACTAAACTCAAATATCCCTTTAAATACAAATGTATTTCATAAATTATATGAAATACGGGCGTAAACAAACCTGCAGGAGATACTTGAATGTCGTCTACTGTCACAGTGGGAGTACGGCCACTATCCTGCACAGCCGTCATAGATATCTGCAAAAGTTCAAACAGAGTAGCCTTTTATTCGAACAAATGTTTCGGGTCTGCATGAGGGGATCATCCATTCCAAAAGATGGTATCAGGAAAATGTGTTGTGTGCTTCGCGCGAAAGATTTCATGTTCATGGGAGCCAGTTAGTCCCGCTCGCGCGCTGACCCTGTGCCGTATAGCTCTCTCACAGTTAGCTAGCTCGTGATCGTATAGAGAATCTCCAAGCCATATAGAGCCTTGACTAAAGGCTAGGGGTCACCTGGATAAACAGGGTACCTTACATGATGATTATTAAAGGGATAGTAAAATTTGGGTCAAACTGAATTTTAGCAATCACAATATGAACTACAACATTACAAACTAATAGTTGTAACTCCACATGCTCGAAAGGTATGCAAATTACGAATGACTAAGTAAAAAAAAACTGTTATCATCTTTGTTTAAAAGCAGTCAAATCACATCAGGGTGATCTCTAAAAATGCATAAGTTTCAAAATGTATTTAAAAACCTCTTTGATAAAAAAATCTTATTTTGTTATTCAAATTGTATGCTCTTTCAAATTTGACACTCATTACCTCACTCAAAAAAAAATCCTGAAGCGCCCTCAATACCAAAACTGAACTATCCCTTTAAGCAGAATTTGTTTTTTATTCTTATTATAAATAGTATCATATGCATTCTCACATAATTTAGAACAATATGCAATATTTGAGAAACACAAACATTTCTCAAATTGTTTCTCGTATTTCTTTTCATTATTATTTTGCTTACCTGCAAGGTGGATGCACATATGATATTAACATCAAATTTCTTCCAACCACCGTTTGTATCGAGAAGAGAATACATGTTGGAGGTTGCGTTTGATTGGTCGTTTGAACAGCCCGTTACTTCGAGATGACCATCATTCGCCAGATACAAGAAGGACAGTCTTGCTACGCTTGTGTAAAATGTCGGCAGAGTAAAGTTAACCTCAGAATGATGGCTTGAGTCGGAGTCAAAGGATGCATAAAAGAATTCTAAAAAAAAATGGAAATCATTTAGGAATAACGTGTTGTTTTTTGTAAATAAGTATATGTGTTTATCTTACACGGTTTTTGTAATCCAAATTACTCGGATGTCCCTTATAACGTACATGTGTATTAGACACGTTACACTACGTTAAACGCTTTCTCTTTTTCCCTCTTGCTACGGTTTCGTCATGGCTGACAGGTCGTGACTTTAAAGATGACGCGCCATCTATGACGATCTTCAGCGGCTCGGTACAGGAATGATATCGGCCGTATAACCAAGGATTGTATGCGGTCGATCCAGCTGGTCTTCGGTCTGCC
The DNA here is from genome assembly GCA_037951105.1 of Echinarachnius parma. Lineage (NCBI taxonomy): Eukaryota > Metazoa > Echinodermata > Echinoidea > Clypeasteroida > Echinarachniidae > Echinarachnius > Echinarachnius parma. The sequence continues at coordinate 156,528 of JBAMJV010003253.1, forward strand.
GGGTCATCGAGATCCTTCAATTTTCCTTCAATTTTCCACGAAAGGATTACCTTCTTTATACAGTCTCCTTGTCGTCTTGCAATGTAACCAAAGTATATGAGGGCCTGTCGATTGATGCTCTCCAGAAGTCTGAGGCCGGTTCCAATTGTCCTTGAAGGACACTCTCATTAGTTCTTCTGGCAGTCCAAGGTATCCTCAGCATCCTTCACTAACACCACAGTTCAAATGCGTTAATCCTGTTGCAGTCAGCCTTTGTTAAACGACCAAGTTTTACACCCATATGTCGCAATGGGGAAGACTAGTGATCGGACCAAGCGTGTTTTTGTATTTTTTTGTAATTCCCCTGTCTCTCCAAATCTTCAACACTGTTGATCTTGCTATAGCTAAACGTCTTCTCACATCTTCCTTACGTCCACCTTATTGCCGGGTGTTGCTAACTTGCTATACCTAACAAACATCCACTAATATGCCTTAATTATACTGACACGGGAAACGACGTCTTGTATACAAACAACTTTTAAATGTTATTATACCGATATTAATTCCAACTAAAATATAGGAGGTAAAGTATCCACTGAAAGGGCTTTCACAATATATATTATTATATCCTACATGAATGAAATCCTGTTCAGTGATTGGTCTACATAGCGTCATGTGACCAAACATAGTTATGCCCATGGAGAAATATGTGCTATGCGTGACGTCATTCATGGAATAGTAAATGTTATTCCATGAATGACGTCATAGAAGCCGGGTGATCATATTGAGCCCATAGAGATGCGTGTTATAAATCTTCCCTGCGAGCAGAGGTATTGTTTTAGCCTGCGAAAGATGCTCGACGAGATTTCTCAAAGAGTTATTTAAAAAGAAATACAGCACATTTTCACCCGTGTATATCAATAAGTTCAAAAGAATATTCTAGAGATGCATTTCATGTATAACGTAGCGGTATTCGAATTTAAAATTACGACAATGGTGCACATAGTGCATCGTTGTCCTTCTGTGGTCGTGACACTAATTCGTCATTTAACAATCGGCCGCGGTGTGCACTGCACTAGCTGTATGTGTAATGTACGAATAACTATTTTCTACATACAATTACACGTGTGTAGTATTTAAAGCAGGTTAATTATTCACTTTGATGCGCGCGTTTTGCATTTGGGTGCGCATTAGTTGTTAATGCGCGTAACCATGAATGGAAAGATAGCGCAATACGCGCTCTGCGCTAGGTCTATTGCGCAAAGGGGGTCAGTGTCACAAACAGAACATAGTCAGTGCAGTGATGGTTCCATGATCAATGTTTTGGTTTTCTTTATATTTTTCTTTAATTTAATTGAAATCATTTATTTTTGCGATGATTATGATTATGCGAAGGATATAAAACAAATATATCATGCACTATTTCGAGCCACTAGTGAAATTATGGATTCCTCGGTGAAAGAAAAAGCACTATGTTCTTCGGGTCTACGACCCTCAGAACATATAGTGCTTTTCCTGTCACCTCGGAATCCATAATTTCAACTAGAGGCTCTCAGTGCATGGTATATTTGTTTATTATATTCTGCAGTTATTTAATCTTGTTAGAGGTGTGTATTTTTGTATCAAAATGTACCACCATGTTGCTTAGTCATATATCTTTACCTTTGATCTAGGAGGGGGCATCGACATGTCGACTCGATGTTTTGCATGACTACACGTGGGTTCGAAGTTAATTTAATTGAAAGAGTGCAAACGCGCACTGACTTAACATTGCATTACATTTCGCGCCAGTATTATTTATCTTAACATTCAAATTAAGTTTTGTTTATACAATTAAAATAAATCCCTGAAAAAGCCCTATGGGCCATCAAATGAAAACTTTGTTTTCTCACGGTGTTTTAGTAAAGGGGAATTCCACACAAAAACGTTTTCCAAATATTCAAAGACGAATTAAAACTACCCTCGGTCATCCCAATCACTAATTATCATTTATCACAAGATCCAGATGATTACAAGACAAACCTCCTCCTCTTATACAGCGAACCGCTGCTATGGGTTTCGCCATTATTCGAAGGCAAAATGAAAAGTTTTGATTGGTCAGTCGCAGTTCGCCAAGCATTGTTTTTTAGTTCAAAGATAAATTGATTATTGTATCACCTATATTGTGTGTTTCTAATTACACAAATCAAATATAAATTACACATTATGCGTATTGTCAAAATGAAATACAATTCTTTTATATAGCAAAAATGGTATACCAAATCTGTAAATATCCAACTTGGCAATATTACAATCAGCTGTGAGTCTATTGATTTCGCCTTCGATCGATCGCAGAAATCGTATAGCGTATATAAGCGCATCGAACATAATTATCTATTACAATTTGCATTAACAGTTTTAACTCTTATTATATTCCGATTGCTATATTCATTTGAAAATTTGAAAATATTGCAACCCTCATGTTATGGACTCGATCCTACGTATGAGCAGTTCTCGCAAGTGTGGTTGAAGGAAATCCGGGTGAAGTGATCTGTCAAACGACATCATTTCTGTCATATGTGTAGGTCCTTATGCTAAATTTCTCCGAACTAATCTAAGCGCAGCTAGCCACTCTGCAAATCATTTGCGATCCTTCACCTCATTCAAAATGCTAAAATAGCACTTTCATCTCGTCCTAAAAGAATTCAAAACACCATTTAGTGTGTAATAAAATGGCAGATAAGCGAAGAGCCCAGCTTGAATGTTTGTTTGTTTGTTGTTTTTTTTGCAAAAATGTACAAAATAGTCTTATGGTAAATCATAATTGATGTTTGTAATTTACATACAGATACAATGAAATAGTAAATAAAGAGACAGTCCTGATCATAATATTTACAATTCATAACTTCTGTAAGTTTTTTTAACATAAATGTATTTTCATGAATCATCTTTCGTAGTTTCATTAAAAAAAAAAAAAAGTTACATTTGAGAGAATATCATTTAAATGCAATGACTGATTTTTCTAGTAATGTTTCCTTTTCTCTCAGGTTATGATTATATTAAAGAGAAAACATTTTCAAATAAAAGTATAGACCACTCAAAATCATAATCAATGTATTCATACACAATTCTAAAAAAGAAAAGAAAAGAACAAATGTATACACCATACATATATTTATCTATATAAATGTGACGTCACAATATCGATATTATCGGCCCAAAATTTTGTATCGTCAATGCCCCATGTATGTATGTTAAATATGGCGAAGGTACGATTGGCGATACTAAAACTGGTGTCATTTCACTATCTCAATCGTTCAGGTAAAAATGTGGATATAGTCATTTGTGATAAGATATCAATATTCTAAAGGAGCTAAATTATTTTGCGGACGGAAAGCCCCTTTAATGTTCTGTTTTCTATATATATCATGTACATGTATTTAACAAACTTACTGTTTCCGTCATCAGTGGTCTCAATGGTCCAATTTCCATTATCAGCGTCGACTTGTGTTATGGAACAATCACCGTAACTCAAATCGCAAGACCAAGCTAATGGAAAAAATAGAAAAGGGGAAAATGTTGGTATTTGCATTGTTATATTGTCACATGAATTCAGTAGGCACAGGCTATATGAGACGAATTAAAACAAAACGAACGCAAACGACCCTACGTCACCAGTCATGACAAATTTCATGGCAAATTTCGAATGTTAACCCTAAAAAGACTGGGCTATTTTGAACCTTAAACAAACTGGGGGGAGGGGGCTAAAAGGCCCCCCCCCCCTCCCCTCGGCAACCGAAACTCCAATCGACTCCAAATTTGGCATCGTGATAGATGTCCATAAGGTCTACAATATTGCGTAGTTAAAAAAAAAATTAATTAGAATATGCTAATTAGAGCTAATTAATTATGCAAAAATGGTATTTTTTGTAGTTTTCTCGGCAATCGAAACTCCAATAGACTCCAAATTTGGCATGGTGATAGATGTCCATGAGCCAGACAATATTGCATAGTTACATTTTTGGTTTTAATTATAATATGCTAATTAGAGCTAATTAATTATGCGAAAATTGCATTTTTTAAATATTTGTTATATACACTGTTGGTCATAATGTTGGAATATTTTTTTTTTAGATCCAACTTTATTCTTTTTCCTGTTTTTTGCGCCGAATGAATCATTTTAGACTAAAAATAATCATTACATTATGTTTCTAAACTACCAATGTACAATACAGGGTAGCATGAATTTGCATTAATTAATTAATTCTTTTGTTTTGAGCTTTGAAAGGCAGGACCTTTGATGATTGGCCCCTTCCCTCTCCAAAGCGTATGTCCAACGAGTCATCGTTATGGGCCATTTCTCAAAGTTGGCCGTGATATTTTCAACCAAAATTGGCACAGAGGCTCTCGAGGCCATACCCGGTCCAATGGCATTGGCTACCCGCCGAACGATGCTTGTGCTCCACCAGGAAGGGGTGTCAACAAGCAATGTCCACTATTTCGTTGGACCATTGCATGTTAATGTCTGCAAAGTCCTCAGATGTTATCGAGAGAAGGGTCAATTAAAGCCAAGATCATCTCTAGGACGTCTACGATTGACCACCAGGAAAGATTATCGCAAATTACTTACCCTGTGCCGTAGAAACCGGAAATGCCAAAAAGGAGCCTTCGCCGACTATGAAGAAAACACTGTGGAATCAACGCCTTCCGCCAAACTGTACATCAGCAATCCCTCTAACATGGTCACATAGCAAGACAAACTACCAAGTGTCCACCCAATACCATGTAACCGAGATTTACCGGATGTCCCTGGACTAGGGAGCCCAGAAGATTTCCGCCTGGACACTAGAGATATGTCATCTTAATGGGTACGAGCCATAACATCCTTGACCGAACAGATGGAAGACAAACGGTTCGCCGATTACGTGGAGAGAAGTTCCAAGTTGTCTGCATTCACTAAACGACTTGAGTTTGTGACGTCCCAACAGTGGTATGGCTCGTACCTATTAAGATGACATATATTTAGTGTCCAGGCGGAAATCGTTTGGGCTCCCTAGTCCAGGAACGTCCGGTAAATCTCGGTTACATGGTATTGGGTGGACACTTGGTAGTTTGTCTTGCTATGTGACCATGTTAGAGGGATTGCTGATGTACAGTTTGGCGGAAGGCGTTGATTCCATAGTGTTTTCTTCATAGTCGGCGAAGGCTCCTTTTTAGCATTTCCGGTTTCTACAGCACAGGTTAAGCAATTTGCGATAATCTATCCTGGTGGTCAATCGTAGACGTCCTAGAGATAATCTTGGCTTTAATTGACCCTTCTCTCGATGACATCTGAGGACTTTACAGACCTTAACATGCAATGGTCCAACGAAATAGTGGACATTGCTTGTTGACACCCCTTCCTGGTGGAGCACAAGCATCGTTCGGCGGGTAGCCAATGGCATTGGACCGGGTATGGCCTCGAGAGCCTCTGTGCCAATTTTGGTTGAAAATCTCACGGCCAACTTTGAGAAATGACTCATAACGATGACTCGTTGGACATACGCTTTGGAGAAGGTTAATTAAGGCAAATTCATGTTACCATGTATTGTACATTGGTAGTTTGGAAACATAATGTAATGATTATTTTTAGTCTAAAATGATTCATTAGGCGCAAAAAACAGGGAAAATAATAAAGTTGGATCTAACAAAAAAAATATTCCAACATTATGACCAACAGTGTATTTTTTTGATGGAATAAAATATTAACCATTATTCAACCATTTGTAGCCCAAAATTAAATAATAGCAGTGATCAGAATGAAAAATAATGAAGATTTTGTCTATTCTAGGAAAAAGTCAATTTCCATAGGATTTGTACACAAATCACAAAATTTAGCGATTTTCGGGCCGACGCTCACTTACAAAAGGTCGCGTAACTTTAGAACGGTACACCCGGTTGTCGCAAATTTGGTATCCAAAGTTGCGCAAGACTCTAAGGGAAAAAGTCATGAAGTGGCACCGTGAAATATTTAAGCGTTGCGAAGTAATCGCGAAAATAGAGGAGGGGGGGGGGGGCTAAATCAGCCCCCCCCCCCCAGTCTTTTTAGGGTTAAGGGATGTTGAGGTCCATGGCAATATTTATGATCTCTGTGACATGCCCTTTCTGGCTCATTCTCCTTGAATGCTTGAGACTACTGTGTGGAAGCAAAGTAGCCTCTCATTTAAAAGTAATTGGCTCGGTCATATTGCAGCCATACATTCCTTATTGCTTATCAGTTATTGTATAGAGTTGGACAAAAACTGTTTTAAAATTGACGATTAGAGCAAAAATGGTTCGAAAAATTTAATTGATACCAAAGAATTAATTCAACCGCGTATACGATGCATGCAAAAGCTACGCAAGCGCACTTACGCGCTGCACACGGGCTTGTCTGTTATCAAAACAGCCATATAGCTAGCTATCGATATGTTCTACCATCAAGCATCATTCAGTTTAACGAATATTTGTCATGATAAATGTTAAGTTTAAGTTGTTTCAAATAGAGAGAAACTGACCAGAATGGCATCGTAAAAATAAATAAAAAATCAATAAGGATCCCAGGTAAACCAAATTTTCTTTGTCCATTTTTCATTTAAGTTTTAATTGGTTCTGTCATCAAAATTATGTGCTCTTTCAAATATTACCTAGGGTTAGGGTACGTTTAACATTACCTCACAAGTATTCCTTGAAGCGCCCTCTATACCAAAACTGAACGATCCCTTTAAATGTATTGGTTTACTGGTATGTGGGCTGTATCCCCCCCCCCCCCCCCCCTCCTCTATAAAATAAGTAAAATGTATATAATGGCTTAAATTTATTACATTAATAGATACACAATTTCACAGGTCACCTGGCTCATTTGAACCCCCCCCCCCCCCAACACACACACACACACACACACACACACACACACACACACACACACACACACACACACACACACACACACACACACACACACACACACACACACACACACACACACACACACACACACACACACACACACACACACATACACACATCACTGCAAGTAGGCTGTATCTATTATATTTATGTTGTTGTTTACATGACAAGGTTTACTCACATGGTGTTGACTCACATACTACTCCTGCATCTTGAAAATGTAAACAATTGTGGATTCCTACTCCGCTATGAGGGCAGGATGCCAATGATGACTCCTTGCTTGAGCAATGCACGTCATCCAGTAAGATGGGCCCAGAGCCCTGGCCAAAGAAAGCATAGTCATGCGCAGAGATCGCCGAATAGGTACCGAGCTGACGGCACACCACCTTTGCATCTTTCAAACTCCAGGAGTCGCCACAGACCGTGCCCCACTGGCCGCCCAGAAAGATTTCTACTCTCCCCTCGTAGGGAGTGTTTCCTCCGACCAGTCGCACTGCATAACAGAGAAAGAATACCTGTCATGTTCCTCATTTATTCAAAAGATCATATTTTTATAAAATAGTAGAAACAAGTATACTTTACAAAACATGTGTATAGGAAACCAAAGTAAATGTTTAAATGCCACTTATCAACAGTTGAAGCGTAGAAATAGTGCCTATCGTCATAATCCTTATACTTGTTCACGCATAGCTAATCAGTGGTGCAGCTAGAGGGCACGAGAACAGGTGCCCCCCCCCCCTCCCCCCTCCTCCCCCGATAATTTAATTACAAGCACATTACAATAAAAGGTATAAAGACGTAGAGAAATTCAAACTAGTGTACACCCAGTTTCCCGTAAACCCCGACCCCTAACCCCCCCCCCCCCCCACACACACAACACACACACATACACACAAACACACACACACACACACACACACACACACACGCACACACACATACACACACACACACACACACCACCACCCACTCAAATACGTGTACTGGAAAACAGTACGCCGCTGTATAGATAAATATAAATGGTTAAATGGTTTCTTCTTTCATGGGTTGAGAAATTGATGCAAAATATATGAGACAAAATAGAATGCAGCACTCAAGGAGTGCATAATACCTCCGCCAATACATTAATTTTATAGTATTCCAAGAGCAGAGGTCAATGTCATGCGAGGTACATCTTTCCATATCCTATAATAAGAGCCCAGAATGGCGTTTTTACCACGAATAGAAACGTGGTTATGGTTAAATCATGTCAACTTTTCGACCTTAATCTTGACCTTGACCTTTGATTTTCCCACTGTCGTGCGATTAGTTACGATCGCCACGATTGGCCATTCGTAGCTGATCGTGAAGTAATCGTGGTGATCGTATCAGATCGTAAGGTCAGTCGTGGCAGTCGTGTTGATCGTAGGAAATTTGTTGAACGGTTCAAAAAATGTCTACGATCAACACGATTAATTATCAATCGTCATCATCGCATCGGATCGTATTGGATCCATAGGCGTACCCGGGGGGGGGGGGGGGGTTGGGGGTTCAACCCCCCCCCCCCCCTTGACCAAAAAATGGCTGTTTTGGGGGGTTTGAACCCCCCCCCCCCCCTTTTCAAATTTTAGCCGGTCTCGAGACTACTTTTAAACGGTCTCGACCGTCTGAAACCTGGTCTCGACCGACAAAACCCTGATCTCGGCCCAAATTTTATTCGAAGATCTCCCGTCTCGGGCTCGAAAATTTGAAAAATTGAAAAAGTACTTGGTCTCGGCCTTCGTAAATTTTCTACGGACACCCCCCCCCCCCCCCCCCCCCCCCCCCCCCACTGAGCCAGGTTTTCAACTTTGAAGGTACTTGTCTCGATCTCGACAATTTGAAAGTACTTGGTCTCGGCTTGGAATTTTTTACAAAATAACCCCCCCCCCCTCCCCCTTAAAAAAATCCTGGGTACGCCACTGATTGGATCGTAACAAGCGCATCTAATCGTGCTTCCAAATCATGGTGATCGGGATCAACCTTGGACAAGACAAACACCACGCTCTGTTAAGATGTGATGCGATCTCCCACGATCTGTCACGATCTGTGACGCTCTGTTGGGAACCATTGTTCACGACCTAACACGAATGACTCACGAGCAGATACGATTTGATACGAGTAAATGCGAGTAGATACGATAAGTCACGCTTTTCACGGACGTTCACGATCTGTTATAAGATCTTGCGCCCATATATATCCCGGACAAGATTGAATGCGCCTCATTCAGTGATCTACACTTAAAGCGAGCACATAGTCACTGTCAACTTGCTCTTGCTTGTAATTTTGAAGCCTTTGAGAGATGCCACCCAAGGGTACTAGACGCAAGAAGGGAAAGGGCCAGACTATCCCATCCCCTGAACCTGAACCAGTCCAGCCAGAGCCAGCACCAGAGGAGGCAGAGGAGACCACCCCCACCCAGAAAGCAAAGAGAAACAAAACAGTTACTGCCTTTACTGAAAGCAAAAAGAGGAAATCATCGAGTTCCTCATGAGAAATGAGGTCCTCTACAGCAAACGCATTGCGGGTTTCAAGGATGTCACCCAGAAGGAGGATCTCTGGGCTGTGCAGGCTGCCATGATAGACACTACTGTGGCGCAACTTAAAACATGGTACACAAGCATGAGGACCATGATGGGCCGGCTGAAGAAACGCGCCAAGAAGCGTGGGTCAGGAGGAGATGTCACTACTGACATGAACAGCACAGAGACAGAGCACAGCACAGCACAAAGTGGGTGTGGGATAAGTTCTCCTTTTTGATCCCTCACTTTGAGACGGTGGATGCCAGAAATGTGGCCTCCTTTGCAGCAGCAGCAACAAGTGCCGCATGGCGTCATGAGGTAGTTCATGAGTGCTAAGGAGTCATCCCCCCATGTCTTGGTGGTCATCAGGGCTTGCAGTCAGAGGGCAGGGTGGGGGAGTCCTAGGGCTTCCTCTTCCAGGCCGTTGAACAGCTCAGAGTCGCCAAATATCTGAGCATCTGACATGTGTCATTTTCCACCATGCTCGATCCACACAAACTTGCAATCTGCCTCCACCATCGCTAGGATTGGTATCAGAAAAAAACCTTTGTAATTGTAGTACAGACTGCCAGTGTGGTGTGGCTTCTTGATAGCAATGTGTTTGCCATCCAGGGTCCCAATGGCGTGGAGATGTTCCATCTCTGCTCTTAGCTACGGCTGTCCAGGCTTCAGGGGTCACAGGTAGGCTAAACACCTCATCTTTGTACGCTTGCACAATTGTCTGGCACACTTCTGGAACTATCTCTGAGATGCTGGACACTTCACACCTGAGGGCATACGCAAGGGACCGATAGTTGTTTCCAGTGACAAGGTGCCTCAATGTCACTGCCAGTCAGTCCAGGTGAGAGGGGTTGCCTGAAACTGGTGAGTTCCCTCTCGATTGCTGGGGCCACCCTCTGCAAGACTTCACCGAAGAGCTGTGGTGTTAACCTTGACTGTGTATTTTTAGAACGCTACTGGATCTTCCAGCCTCAATTGGGTGTCTAGGAGGCTGGAGAACTGGCCAAGCTGTTGTCCCCTCTCCTCTCCTCTGTGAGCCATGGTCGCAATCAGCACTGCCTGACTGCAGCTCTCCTGGCCCTTTGTGGTTGGGTTGTGGCGGGTCTGGCTGCTGCTCGTCTTCTTCCTCTCTGGCGATAATGTGAGCATACAGTAATACTGCAAATGTCACGTTGTCATCATCCTCAACTTCTGCCATCATCAATGGTTGTGGGTTGTAGTGTTCACTCTGTAGAATTGTTCAAGAAACAATAAAGTCCATGGTCAGTCGGGCTGTATATATATCCGTCGGGGTCCAATCGTAGCTCAAATCGTGATCACTCTCGATCCTCATCGTGAAAGACATCGCGACCACAATCGTATCCTATCGCAACAGAGCGCGTCGGTTCGTGATGAACGTATCGGAAGGTATCCGAACGTATCTGCACGTACCCGATCGTCCCAAATCGGGGACCCCGATCGTGATGATCGTGTATCGTAGACTTAATCGGGATAATCCTATCGTAACGTATATGATCGTATCTGAACGGGAGACTAGATCGTGACAGATCGTGTCACCTGAAATTGACCAATCGTGACAATGTCGCATCCAAGCGCACCAGATCGCACCAGAACGTATCGACTCGCATCACCTCGTATCCAAACCTGAAATTTCAGAGAAGTTCCACGATCAGCTACGAATGGCCAATCGTGGTGTTCGTAACGGATCGCACGACAGTGGGAACGCCGCATAAACAATTAACATTATAAACCTTATCACAGTTATAATCATAAACCCCTCAAAAAAAGTTCGGAAACTCAAGTTTGATCGATCATATCTCTCGTATTTTTTAATAAGAATACTCGAAATCGGTGTCACAATAAAGCCTCATTATATACCTTTCAAACGGTGCATTATGTGTAGTGATTATGCAATTGGGGCGATTGCAGTAGCCCAGAGAATAGGGGGAGGCAGGAAGTGAAATCTCGCAAAATGGCCCCAATGCATTCAATTTACGAGTGCATGACTGTGTTGATCAGTTTTCTAAAGGTTAACATTCTATTGAATACTGCCACCCTTTCCATTCATCAAAATTGTTGAATTGGATACCATTTGAATGGAAACTATCTCTTCATTACGATGGCATATTAATCGTAAGGATTATGCAAATGGGTGTGTGCAGCGAACCGGAATATGGAGATGGGTCGAGTGTGAAATCAGACAAAAGATATGGAGTTGACAAAAAATCAGAGCGTTGCATTTTTTTCGAGCTTTTGGGAGGATTTTTTAGCATTTCAAATAAAATATTCATGATCAAATATGATATCAACGGAAAGCCCAACAACTCTTCTGTATGAAAATGTGAAATTTATAATGATTTTTGTAAAGGGCGGCTGCAGGGAGATGAATGGGAGGGAGCCTCAAAAGTGACCCATTTTGAAACGCTCTGATTTCAAGGCACTATTCATGCGTTTTCAATTGAATTCCTCTCATTCATGGCCAACTCATTCAAGTCGCATTACATCCTCTACACAATGGTATACAGATACCGACACCAAATCAGAGCGTTTTGAAATGGGTCACTTTTGAGGCTCCCCCACATTCATCTCCCTGCAGCCGCCCTTTACAAAAATCATTATAAATGTCACATTTTCACACAGAAGAGTTGTTGGGCTTTCCGTTGATATCAATTTAAATCATGAATATTTTATTTTAAATGCTAAAAAATCCTCCCAAAAGCTCGAAAAAAATGCAACGCTCTGATTTTTTGTCAACTCCATATCTTTTTGTCTGATTTCACACTCGACCCATCTCCATATTCCGGTTCGCTGCACACACCCCATTTGCATAATCCTTACGATTAATATGCCATCGTAAGGAAGAGATAATTTCCATTAAAATGGTATCAAATTCAACCATTTTGATGAATGGAAAGGGTGGCAGCATTCAATAGAATGTTAACCTTTAGAAAACTGGTCAACACAGTCTTGCACTCGTAAATTGAATGCATTGGGGCCATTTTGCGAGATTTCACTTCCTGCCTCCCCCTATTCTCTGGGCTACTGCAATCGCCCCAATTGCATAATCACTACACATAATGCATCGTTTGAAAGGTATATAATGAGGCTTTATTGTGACACCGATTTCGAGTATTCTTATTAAAAAATACGAGAGATATGATCGATGAAACTTGAGTTTCCGAACTTTTTTTGAGGGGTTTATATACAAATTACTATAATTAATCTAAAACTTACGTTGACCTTCTGACAAAGAAGAACCAATGGATCCCAACAGAACTGCAACCAAGACCAACAAAGTATCCATCTTGTACGAGTTCAAGAATTAAAGCACCTTTGGTTTAGATGGATACATGTCCTGTCCTTGCATGCATGTATATAATAATGGGTTTCTGAACAGTGACGATTTTTTTTTTGACACAATGCATCCACGATCCGGTGCAATGAGGAAATACGGATATTTAAATCTCGATCACATCAATATTTGCTAAGAACCGCAAACAAAAATAATAACAATGTTAATGAGCGATGAAAATAGATTTGAGGGAACTTCAAACAAAAGTGTTATTGTATACAGAACTAAACGATGGAGATAATCGTAATAGTTTGTTTTCGTAATTTGTTTTTTATTGTATGTTTGTTTTTGTTTTTATTGTATTTATGTTATGTTTAGTTTTGTGTTTGTTTTGTTTTCTTCATTTGTGTGGGGGAGGGGGATAACAACGAATAGAGGTGCGTGGCATTCAATTGTTATATAATTATGATACTGGCATATTGCAACTTATTATACTAAATCATCACATAATACTCTTGATAGGATCTAATAAATAACTTGCAACATACATGTACAAAAACAAAAGTTTGATACAAATGAGCATAATGTAGTCTTAGTGGGGGCTCTTAGGTCATGGGGTGTGCACTTCCGGAAAAAAGTGTGAATTTTGGCACACAGATAGTTTAGACCTTCCTCTTCAAGAAATTTGATGGAAGCAAATTTGCACGGCCCATTCTTGGCCGCCATCTTGAATTTCAAAATGGCCGCCATCTGGCACCTGTTTTCATCAATATCTCAGCAACTCAAACAGCTAGAGAGTTATTTTCAGTGGCTATACCCACATAATGGGGGCCAACGAATCACCTGAATCGAATATCGAGACTTCAAATGGCAGCCATCTTGAATTTCAAAATGGCCGCCATCTGGCACCTGTTTTCATGAATATCTCAGCAAGTAAAACAGCTAGAGAGTTATTTTCAGTGGCTATACCCACATAATGGGGGGCAACGAATCACCTGAATAGAATATCAAGACTTCAAATGGCAGCCATCTTGAATTTCAAAATGGCCGCCATCTGGCACCTGTTCTCATCAATATCTCAGTAACTAAAACAGCTAGTGAGTTATTTTCAGTGGCTTTACCCACATAATGGGGGCCAACGAATCACCTGAATCAAATATCAAGACTTCAAATGGCAGCCATCTTGAATTTCAAGATGGACGCCATGGGAAGCCTACAGTCAAACCTGTCTTAGCGGCCCTGTCTATAGCAGCCAACCTGCCTATAGTTGCCACTCAAAGTGATCCCTTGCAGAGAAAAAACAGTGTAATTGAACCTGTCTATAGAGGTCACCTGTCTACAGTGGCCACATTTCTTCTCTCCCTTGGGTGGCCACTATAGACAGGTTTAACTATATTTAAGTCCATCTCAGAAACTAAAGCAATTACGGAGTTCATTTCAACTGATATGCCTATCTGTTTTGTGGTCAACTTGTAACAATTTACCAATAGATGGGAGCAATTATGCACTTTCCATTTTAACCGCCATCTTGAATTTTAAAATGGCTGCCATCTAAAACCCTATTTTCTCCAATATTTTAAAAACTAAAACAGCTGGACAGTTTATTTCTGCCGGGTACACTCACATTTTCTGGGTCAACGAATCACCTGGATCGTCTTTATAAGCTTCAAATAGTAGCCATCTTGAATTTCAAGATGGCTGCCACGGATAGCTTATTCAATTATGTATCTCATAATAAAATCGGTCAGTGGATTTCGATGGGTATGCCCATCTTAGGTCGGAAGCAATTGAGCAATGTTGCTGATATATAATGATATAAAGATAATCTGAACAAAAAAGAAGAGTAACACTCATTCGAGCATTATTTGAAAACTTACTAAATGGAAAAAGTTTGAACATTTTGTTGACCATACAAATGTTCACTTCCTAATATTCGGTTCTCATCAACAGCCTTCGTCAGCTGTGCATGACCTGACTGTTGACCTTTTTTTACAAAGTGATCAATTTTCTGATCGTAGACGTCACTGCAGGTAGTTTGTTTCGCGGATTGTCTCTGTTCAGTGTGGGTTGAAATGCCAGGATGTATACATGTGCAGATATCTTCCTTCACCCGTTTTGTATTGTGCCACATTTCCGAAATGTAGATCTTTTGCCAGTCCGACCTGATGGTCGGGAGACTCAATCACTCAATGTGGCCTGTTTTGAGACACTCCAGAGGAACGAATTGGGCGTCGGTGTTCCAAATATCTGGTCTTGGGAGATCGCTACGTTTCTTTTACTTGGCTAAGTCCACCCTATTAGTCCACCCTTTGCATGGAATTACAATGTATATTACTACGCCCCGCAATTATGTTTGATGTTGTCTTTAGGCGGTACTAAGATTTGGTGTTTTGTTCTTGTCGGCTTTAGATACACCCTAACGCCCCGATTAAATTGAAATTCAGTTGATTGCATCTGAGACTTCTAATATCAGGTCGGATGAGTGTCATTTTGAGCATTGCGTGTTCCTCTCAGTGGGGGTGATCCTTCTGTAGCTCTTTAAGCCCAAATATGGTTGCAACACTCATAAGAGAGACTAGATTATGTTATCATCTGGGACAGCCAAGGGATTGGTGATTACAATAATGGAACAAAGTAACAGTCACTCCTAATGTTTGTTAAAATAGGTAATTAAGAGGTGAAATGAGACATTGGACAGTGAGTTGCTTTCCGATAAATCTTAACGTTCGGGCTACAATCAAGTTTGATCACTATCATGACTTGTGAAAGTGCCAAGGAACACTAACGACTTATCCTTCCCTTCGTTAGGGAACTAAAAGTGTACTCCCTGCACAAATTGTTTCTTTAGTTTGGGATGAGTGTCATCCATGTAACAATACCACCAAACTTGTGGTTTCGGTGCATTGTCAATGTCTATTTTACAAATTTCATAGGATGGGAGTGAGAGGGAAATATAATTGCTGCTTCACGGATTTGTTGGTTAAAAGATCCATTGTAGCCAATGTATGTGGACCCCTGTATGTGTACATGTTTCTTGCAGGGGTTAGAAAGTAGAAACCTGGCTCACAGACAGACTTGGTCCAGACCTATCCTATTATATCTCCTCTTGTGTAACAGACATGTCACCACGTAGCCAACTCTCGATAAAGCGTAGAAGCTATCGAGAGTGGACCGTGGAAGACGAGAGCTTCTATCATTATGACGTGACTTTACGTACATTACCTACTCTGGTTACCATACACAAGTCAACACCTGAGGACACAATTATCTAGAATTTATATAGGACCAGCATGTCTGAATTATATTGTCCAACTCCTGGAAGAATGTCTACGCTGCGCAAACTAATACTTTGACTGCAGTGACACTTTTAGCGAGCAGATCTTGAACTCCATTTATCCGGACTTAACGTTCCCCTATCGAGGAGAAGGAGGGCATGTTGGCACTTAATTATGGTAGCTTGGAAGATTTATCAGGGAGAAATTCACACAGTTGGTTTATATAATATTTTCACCTCCAGTCACCCTTGTGTACATTAGGAGTGATCCATACTTTGTTCATACCAATACATATCAATCCCTTGAAACTCTCCACTTGTGGCTAATCTAATTGTGCTCTTAAAATGGGTCCAAAGCCAACTAGATAAACCCACACTTAAAAGGACATATCGTTCTACCCTACATCAAGGGTGTCTCAAAAGCTCTTTGAAGGAATTTTGGCATCAAAGTGTATTACAAGCCGTCAAGAACATTACACCAAATCTTAGCAGCTCACAACGACATGACTGAGGAAAAGGAGCATAACTGGGTGGTGTATATGATTCCTTAGCATGGACAAACTACAAAAGGATGGTTTGCAAGGAATCACATAAAGCAGATACGGAGCTGTCTCTCAAAACCATATTCGTGGAACACTGAAGCAAGAATTCAATCAATACAATGATTCACAAGATGGCTACCACCTGACATTTTAAAAGCAATCCAGGTAATTCAGTGACATCAATATTAAGTATAACCACTCAAATTAATTGTGTTGCAGTGTGATCTGTAGGAAAGAGCTTGAGCTGAATACAGTTTCCAGGGTGGCCATCTTGAAATGTATGATGACTGTCATTTTAAGACATCTATAAAGTCGATCTAGGTCATTAAATGACGCCAACAATGACGGCATAACCTCTGACATTATTATCCAGATGTTATTGTTTCTGAAATATTAACCCCTTGCTTAAATAAAGGAACTGAGTGTGCTATAGACGCACAAAATATATGGGAATGTCAAAAATTTTGAAGCGGAAAACAAATTTCAGGTGGTGACCATTTTTTAAGTTGAAGATGGAGGCGAAAAATGGCACTTGCTAAATTGCTTCCAACCACTGTGTGTGCATCTGACTTAGGTCTCTCAAAATGTACTCTATGTTATTTATTGCGAACACCAGACTGCCATACCCACAGTAATCTGCGAGAACAACAAAGCAACAGACTGTTGTTGTGCTGGTCTCGAAGATTTGAATCAAATCTATGTAGACTTATCATGGCGGCCATATCGAACTTCAAGATGGCCCAACCATTTCAAGTCTTTATAAGTCAATCCAGGTGATCTGTTGACCCCCAAAATGTGTTTTAAAGCCACTAAAAAAGAACTCTCCAGTCATTTTATTTTCTGAAATACACGCAAAATAGGTTTCCAGATGTCAGCAATAATGAAATTCACGATGGCGGCCAAAATGGGTCTTGCTTATTTGCTTTGAACATCATGTTTCTTTCAAAGACAGACAAGTCGTTGGCATCAGCAGAAAGGCATAGCAACTAGAGATAACTTTGAACCGTTTTTAGTTTCTGATATAAAGTTAAATATGCTAATCCCCATGGTGGGCCATCTTGAAGTTAAAGATGGCTGCCATTTGACGCCTTTTAAAGGTGGATTCAGGTGATTCGTTGGACCCACATAAGTGGGTATAGCCGCTAAAATAATGCTTTTAGCTGTTTTAGTTTCCGAGATAAAAGAGATAATTAAATGGGAAGTGCATAAATGCTTTCCAACCATCTATTGGTTACAAGTTGACACAAACAGACATACAGACAACAGGCATATCAGTTGAAATGAACTCCGTAATTGCTTTAGTTTCTGAGATGGGACTTAAATATAGGCTTCCCATGGCTTGAAATTCAAGATGGCTGCCATTTGAAGTCTTGATATTTGATTCAGGTGATTCGTTGGCCCCCATTATGTGGGTATAGCCACTGAAAATAACTCACTAGCTGTTTTACTTGCTGAGATATTGATGAAAACAGGTGCCAGATGGCGGCCATTTTGAAATTCAAGATGACTGCCATTTGAAGTCTTGATATTCGATTCAGGTGATTCGTTGGCCCCCATTATGTGGGTATAGCCACTGAAAATAACTCTCTAGCTGTTTTAGTTGCTGAGATATTGATGAAAACAGGTGCCAGATGGCGGCCCATTTTGAAATTCAGATGAGCGGCCAAGAATGGGCCGTGCAAAATTGCTTCCATCAAATTTCTTGAAGAGGAAGGTCTAAACTATCTGTGTGCCAAAATTCACACTTTTTTCCGGAAGTGCACACTTCGTCCCAAATATTGACTTAAGAGTCCCCACTATCTGATTAGTATGGCCACTGATCATAATGAGTATACTGGGTGATGTGTAGCGGCACAG